>CM016562.1:29264511-29503935 GCA_003412495.2 Echium plantagineum | reverse complement strand
CAATAATTATACGTGCCTATGGACATATTCTAAATAATCGTTAATATGGACTCCATTGATATTTAACACATCTTATTTTAAGCCTCCGAATATGAAAAATAACCCTATAAGCTATAATCTCCCACACGAATTTCTTTATGAGCATTATGCAAAACTATAATATGGGGAAGAAGAGAACATATATACGCCAATTTTTTGAATTCAAAGTTCTCAAAATAAAGTATATACGTATATACTCTCTTTCAAATTAATGTTTTTTTTCCTTCATCTAATATTGCAAAATTGTTAATGTATATGAGGAATTGTTGTCTATTTTTTCATTTCGTAAATGATAAATGTGGATTGTGGAGTCTTTAATAAAATTTTAGGATAAATATTAATTGAAGTGGTAAGTGACCAGGGGCGGAAGGAGGGGGACCAGGGGGTGCCCGCCCACCCTGCGTTTTAGAAATGATTAAAGATTACTAGTTCCTATAACATTTGAAGTGTGTATTCTGTGAGACCATTTTAATTTTTTTTCATTAAATCTCATCTCTAAATTATCTACATATCGAGAATTTTAATAATAAGCGAGAATTTTAATAATAAACTATAACATATATTTTCATTGGTATGTAGTGTATAAATTATCCGTATGTGGATAGCTTTAATTAAGTATATCGGTACTATATTACTCTATGCAGAGTGAATTGCACAAATAGTCCCCGATAATGTCACCAAGTTGCAGTTTAGTCCTCAATAGTGGTACCATTGCAGTTTAGTCCCCGAAAGTGGCTAAAAGTTGCAGATTAGTCCCCACGTTAACTATTCCATTAACTTTTAACACCAACACGCGATAAAATGTTAAATTTGGGGCAAAAAATGATTTTTTTGAAGACACAAACTCATTGTTAGTGTTAGAAATTAATAAAATTTTGCATTTCAACTTCGTAATGAATTTTTATGAGATACAAAAAATGAGTTTAAGTCTTAAAAATTCATTTTTTGGTCCAAATTTAACCTCTCATCGCGTGATGGTGTTAAAAATTAACGGAATAGTTAACGTGGAGACTAATCTGCAACTTTTTTGCCACTTTCGGGGACTAAACTGCAACGGTGCCACTATTGGGGACCAAACTGCAACTTGGTGACACTATCGGGGACTATTTGTGCAATTCGCTCACTCTATGCACAAGTAAAACTCCGTTTTAAAATCAAGTTTTGTATGGTAAAATATCTATAATGGTTGTCAATTTGTGTTTTTTATTACTATAAATCAATTATATGTACGATGGTATAGTTTTTCCTTTTAAAGATATGTAGTTGCATAAACTGATATTGAGCTCGACTAATATCTTATATATTGACGCGGGAGGACACCGAATACGATGTGGGATGTGCATCTTAACACTCCCCCTCACGTGTAACCCAATCATCGGCGAAATTTCCTCGCCGGTATTATTTGCAGGAACAACATCGGTAGAGTTACACGTGCCTCATTAACTCGGTCTTGGCTCATGATACCATGTTAGTCTATGGGGTTTCATTCTAAAACCAATTAGTAATAGAGGGAGTAACCCATGATCTTATATATTTATCTTGGAGGAGACCGACTTCCGATATGAGATATGCATCTTAACACATACCTTCATATAAATTAGGATGCATAATGCATGTAATATATATCATTGATGATTAATTGAAATTTTTACCACGTACAACACATTTAATATAATACTAGTATATATATAGTAAAAGTGGTGACCTTGTTAGGGTAAAACGGGCATTGATGAGCATAATTTGGGAAGTAATTTCACAGCGGTAAGCTTTTGAGGTGGAGTTAAATCCTTTGCCAGTTGCCTTATATTGTAGGAGAGTGAATTGCAAAAATAATTTTCGATAATGTCATTAAGTCTATCCTCGATAGTGGTATCGTTGAGTTTCGTCCATGATAGTGACAATAAGTTACAGATTAGTTTATATTAACTATTCAGTTATTTTTTAGCACCAACACATGATGAAAGGAAATAAGCATAATTAAATTAATAATAATACGTGCCAATGGGCATATTTTTTAAAAATCGTTAATATGGACTCCATTAATATTAACACATCTTATTTTTTGCCTCCGAATAAATGACGAATACCCCTATAATCTCGCACACGAATTTCTTCATGAGCATATGCATAACTATAAATCTATAATATAGGAATGAAGATCACACATATATGGGTAATTTTTTAATTTCAAAATTCTCAAAAGTATATAGGTACTCAATCTCTTTATTTCGAAAAGTATATAGGTACTCGATCTCTTTATTCCAAATTTTTTAAATTCATGGTTCACAAAATTTATCGACTTAAACAACACAGTCAAATACCTTGTCAGAAAAGCTAATAATTCCATGATTTATATCACAAATTCACAATAATTTAAATATGGAGATATATGGTAACAACTAACAAGGTCAAATAATATTTATACGAGGAGAAAAACAGACATTTGGACATTTGAAACAAAAGTCTTTTTAAACTACAACTTCAATGTTAACGCCAGAGAAGAAAAGATCCCGGAAATTCTCGATATCGCTCGTCTATACATTAACAATTTATAAATTGAGTTGGCTCTAATCTCCTAGTTACATATTCGACAAAACGTAGTATTGAGATGATGATAATTTTATTTGAACAATAATCATGTTGAAACTTTATAGGAGCAATGCTCAAGTGATATGTCACATATTGAAATTAGAGTCTCTTTATAAACTACAATTTTATCTTGAGAGAAGACTTGATCCCCAAAATTCTCAATATGCTCTATATTGAGAGTACTGAGGTGACATGAAACAAGCTTTTCCGTCTTAGTTTCCTCTAGTAATAGTAAGTCATGGTCATTCATCCAAAAGCATAACGGCCAAGCATGAGAGGGTGGCCTGATGCTATACAATTTTGTCCACGACTCTACAACACCATAATCTTGCATCACCCAGATCTCTATCGCATTTTCGTCATACTGGCCTAATGTATATATCAATGATAGACATCCCTTAAACACCATTAACAATGGGAAAGACACCTTTCTAGCTTCTTGTTTCGGGGGTAATTCCATCATTTTAAACCTCTCCGTGCATATATCGCAACAAACAATGACGTTTTCCCTAGCGTCAAGGTCGTGCATTATGAAGTTGAAAGAATTAGAACAAAACAAACCAGTCCTCATGGACAGAAGTAGAAGGTTATTGCTCAAACCCCAATGAAGCTGCCTCCAAGTATTAGAACTAAGAGTAAACATCTCAGCTCGAAATTCCTTATCATGGGTATCCTCATAAAATATACGAACTACTTTGAAATCATAAATATTCGAAGAGTCAAAACCAAAGCCAATTCCATGCTGTAGGTGTGGAAGAACCCCTAATGGGAAGGAACTAGTAGGTGGTAACTGTTTAAATTCTCTCAATGCTGGATTGCACAACACAATTCTTGAACAACAACCATAGAAGCAAACGATTCCATTGAAAGAGCCTACGACTCTAACAATAACATCATCACAATATGGAGGAATTTCCAAATCTGGTGATGACACACTCACCGATTCGTTGTTGGAACGGAAAGAGAATACATGATCATACCCTTGTGGCGGTCGGCCTATATTACTTATTATTAATAAGTGGGATACATTATCAAAAGTGTGATGCATAGATATGAATATATCACTTTTGATCAAATGGTACCATTGTTTGCAGACAGATTTGAAACGTAATAACGTTTTCACAGGAAGCCTCAAGAGAAATTGGATGATGATATCTTTTGGGATTGATTGTAATACTTCTTCCATTGTATCTCAAAAGTGTATGTTTTAAAAGTTCGAGATAAACTTTCAAATTATGAACGCGACATGTGTTTTGCCTGATCAGAAGACTAGAAGTCGTTGAAAGTGTATCTACACTATATTTAATTGGGGAAGGGGGGAATTAGTTATTTTTCCTTGAAGCCCCATGATCTCTAATATCCAATCATTAATCAACACTTGTTTTATTTAAAAATAACCACTATTTTTATAATTAACTTCCCATTGTTTATATCTAACTAAATTTGATTATTTCATTTATTTTATTTCCTATCATCTAATTCTTTTCTAGAATAATTAGAATCAAGATCTCTAATAAATTTATACTAAATTTAGTCAAAATGAATTATTTAAAAAATATACTACTAAGAAGTTTTTTTTGATTAACATACTATATAAAAAATTAACTTAGCCCCATATTTTTTTGCACAGGTAATACTGTGCAATGACGGCTAGTGTTTTCTAATGTACCAAAAGGGACTATAATATATGAATAAAGAAGCCTATGTATATAGCCCTGAACTCATACATTAAAGACAGATGCTGTTCTTTAGGAAATAATTCCTAATTCATAATTAACTGTAGGAACTAGTTAATTGATATAGTATATTCCATATATGAGTATGACACAAGACTACCTAAAAAAGCGGCAAAGAATCAAAGTTTTGAAGAATTATTTTACGTAAACCACTATAAACCTTACAGTTATTAAGGAAACTAGTTGTCCGTGTATAGTTAAAACATGTGCGCTTTAAATATTTTGTTTCTTAGTTAATAATATTTATTTATTTAAAAAATAATGGATATAAAAAATTTCGACAATGATTTATACATATTAAACCAACAATAGATAGCTTATCGATTAAAACCGGGTCAACTCGGTTACCCGCTCGTTAATTTTTTATTATAATTATTCTATATTTATACATATAGTATAGGAGTATTTGTTAATAAATATATTAGATACTAACTAATTAATATATATAAGCCAAATCACACTAACAAATTAAGTGTATTTATAATGTGATAGTTACAAATGATTTACACTTTCTAAGGAACAAAACTCTATCTCTAATTTGAATTCAAGATACATGCTTATCTATTTACTACAAAAGCTAACAAGATAACTGATAAATAATATTAATGCTCTACTATTTCTCCAGCGTGGTTGTACGTTTGGCTTGTCTTTGTTGAGTTGGCTTACAATTAGAGGGATTCGTTTTTATTAAAGGATTACATAACGTTAATAAATATCTCGTTTTTTGTTAATTAGTCCCGTATTCGAATAGATTACATTGACGGATCCTTACGACTAGTATTCTAAAAAATTGTTAATATGGACTCCATCGATATTAACACATCTTATATTTTGCCTTAAAATATGACGAATACCCCTATAATCTCACGCACGAATTTCTTCAAGAGCATTATGGATAACTATAATATGGGGATGAAGAGAACATATACATGAACAATTTTTTAATTTCAAAATTCTCAAAAGTAGGTACTCTCTTTATGTCAAAAAGATACTCCAATTTTCGTAAATTCACGGTACACAAAATTTATCTACTTAAATAAGAGTTAATTGCTGAATGGTCCCAATAAGTGGAGGCCTGGTGCACTTTGGTCTTTGAAAGTGGCACTGTTGCGGAAATGATCCATGAAAGTGTATCAAATGGTGCAATTTAGTCCCTATTCCGTTACATCCGTCAAATTTTAGACTGAATAGTGATTTTTGGGGCAAAATCGAAATTTTTTATAACTTAATAGCCCCATTTGGGGCCTAAAATGTAAATAATATCGACTCCCATGAAAATCAATTGGAAATGGAGAAAGTTACTTTTACCTATAACTTTTTGTTATTTACATTTTAGGCCCCAAATGGGGCTTTTAAGTTATAAAAAATTCGATTTTGCCCCCAAAATCACTATTCACGCTAAAATTTGACGGATGTAACGGAATAGGAACTAAATTGCACCATTTGACACACTTTCAGGGACCACTTCTGCAACGGTACCACTTTCGGAGACCAAAATACACCAGATCCCCACTTACTGGAACCATTTCAACAATTAACTCACTTAAACAACACAGTCCAACAAGCAAGGAAAGCTAATAATGTTGGAAATTGATGTGTCAATTTCCTCAATTAGTGCCCGTGAACTATATCATCTATATATACGGTTCAACAACCGATAGTTATCTGAACTATCAGTAGTCTCACCCGAGATAATGCCGGGGGTCATCGAATGGCAGACTAGGCTCTCACGATGATCTTCGGGATTCGAGTATACGGTCTTATACGTTGAATCCCGATGCTTTCGTTACTCGGGCTATGAGGTCACACACATAACAATTACCGAAGATACTTTCGAGTAGTGACCCGAAAGTGAATAAGGGATTTGATCCATATTGAGGAATTTCGGTTCGATCGAGATCGTGTCCCGACCGAACCGATGGTGCCCCCGAAATTAGTTCCGGACGCACTATTTAGGGTTTATGTATATATATATATATGTGAGATATATATTTATATATTATCATTTATTGAAATGATTTAATTAATTAATGAATTGATTAAACAAGATACGATTTAATTAATTAATTAAGATTAATTAACTAATCTCATCATTATGAGGAGTTGACATCTTGGTGGCTACTTTATGCCTTGGGAAGGCTTTGTATCCCTTGGGAAGAACTCTTGTAAGAGCATCTTCCATGGACCAAGAGGCATTAACCATATGGATGGTTAATGTGTTTGTTTAGTGTGCAATATGTTTCATCATCCATTCTATATCATAAGATGATATTGAATGTGAAGAAATCAATCTAAGTCTTGCATATCTCTTGCTAGAGAACACAAGAACACAAACAAACACACTTCATCTTCAACCTCAACCCTCTAGCAAAACTCTAAGTGTAGAGTGTAGAACTAGTTCTACATTTTTGCTATAGTAGTAAAGACTACATACTCCTCAATAACACACACTAGTCCAAGTGTGTCTTATTGCTATCTAAGGTATTGGTGTGGACTATTTCATAGTAGTTTCATATCACCTTGGTGATAGACATTTCTTCAAGGAGAAAGCAAAGGAGCAAGGTGTGGGGATAAGCGCTTAAAGATTTACAAAGCTTCCGCTCACGCTTCAAAGGTATAACTTTGTAGCACTACTCTTTTATATGTTATTTGTAGCATATTCACACTACCTTTAAACATATACTTCTATGAGTTAGTTTCATTGTGTAAGTTCTAACGATCAACGAATTAGGGTTGTATGACATATGAACTATTGTATTTCATTGTGTCTTGCAACCCCGGGATATTCCAACATGGTATCAAGAGCTATATTACACGTTTAACATGTTCTAGAAGTGTTTAAAGTAGTATCATATAGTATATATGTCGATATATGAACCGTAGCCGATTTTCGTATTCGGAAAACCCTCCCCGACAAAACCTAAGTTTCGCGTGCGTCCAAGCAAGCCAAGGGCACGGCTCCACTGGAACGCGCACCCTCGGCTTTCCCTGGATACGGAACGCCTTGGCCCAAAGCCTGGTTCGGTCCCCCTGGACGCGTCCATGCACGTCCAAAGTCATTTGATGATTTCGAAACAAAACAAATCGATTAAGTCCAAAGTCATTTGATGATTATAGACGTTTTCGGTTTGTTATGGGTGACTTAGAGATTGTTTTCATTCCGGAAATAATCCTATAAGTCCAAAACATTCTTTGAGAAGTTTAAAATAGTTTAAAATTAGCATGTATGTCAAAATCTAGCTCTTCCAACATAAGATCGTCTTATGGCGAGTCTTGTGGAGGTAAGTGGGAGCACTTTGATTTTATCCTATCGGTACTAATTAAATTGATTAATTGAGTATCGAAAGGAAGTTTGAGGTTTGAGTTATTATGAATTTCAAACCTTAACAAATATAACTTATGCTAAGTCTCTTTGAATGTAATTGGGTTATTAGTTCAAAATGTTGAACTTATGGTAAAACTTCCGATAATTGGCTATGTTAGTTGTTGGACAACTAAAGGTTATGATATGCATATATGACTATGATTCACATTATTTGAATGTGAGTATGTGTGTGAGTTGTGTGTTGCTTGTGTGTTTTATTCCATTCCTAGTATGTTTATGTGTTTTATGTATAATGTGTTATACATATATAAACTGTAGTCTAAATGGAATGGGGATTTGATATGGCCTAGTATTTATTCGAAATACAGTCTGCGTACTGTCCTTGATATTGAAATACGACGCATGTGTCGTTTTAAATTATTGTATTGTTATTTCTTTTTCGCGGCGCATGTGCCATTTAATGCGAAAGTTGATTATGTAACAAGACATGAAGAGACGGACTTGGAGCATGACGATGTCCAAGAAGACGGAGACCAAGGACTTAGTTTAGAACTAGTTAGACTAGTTTTATTTAATGTCTTTTAGGCCATATCACGTCCCTTTAAAGTGTTTATTATTCATGCCATGTTTCATGCTTACATATATTTTCTTGAAGTATATGTATACCTTATGTGATATGCATGAAATGTGGATTACATGTTTAATCTAAACCCCTCCACGTAATAATTAAGTGTTTGCCAAACCTAAGTTCAAAGTTGTCAAACTTTCCTACGTTTCGGGTGGATCATCCCTAGATGGGCACTTTGATTCATAGGAATAGGAGGCAATGGGATTACATGCGCTACAGGTTAGCCCATCGAACCGGCAAATGTAATCCATCCCTTTATGGTGAACTAAGGTTACTTAAAACGTGGCTACAGGTTAGCCCATCGAACCGGCCCGTTTGGCAAAGGAAGTCTATAGTGTCATAAAACGACTAATGATAGACGCCAAGAGTCATATATAATCATTGGATGATTAATATATGATAGTCTAGTAGGACTTACCCATGGATTGGAATGTGAGGATGATTGCGTGTGCCGCTCATACCCAAGTCCGTGGGGTCTTGGTATACTTGTACAGTTCGAGGGGTTGTTGGTACTCGTATTATTATTTCAAGCATGCTTTACTTGTATCGTATGTTTTACATATAAATTAAACTGAATGTCGTTTCATACTCGCATGTTTTTAGATGGCAACTGCTAAGAAATCAACTTCAAATTCACTCCGATCTACACTTGAGAAGTGTAAACTCAATGGCAATAACTTCAACGACTGGTCTCGTAACTTGAGAATCGTTCTCAAGCACGAGAGAGTCGAGTATGTTCTTAAGGAAGAACTTCCTCCACCACCCGGAGATAATGCCGATGAGCTAGAACGTAGTGCATATGATGTACACGTGGATGATGCATTGGATGTCCAATGTCTTATGCTAGCCAACATGGAACCGAATCTTCAGATTCAGTTCGAAAATGTGGCAGCATATGACATGTACAGCAGACTGGAAGAGATGTTCCAGAAGCGGGCAAGAAATGAGCGGTAGGAAGCTGTTTGTGCCCTCATGGATTGCAAACTATCCAATGGTCAACAGGCCAGTCCTCATGTTCTCAAGATGATTGGGATCATCGAGAGACTTGAGTCTTTGGGAACTCAGTTTTCCAAGGATTTGGCCGTTGACATAATCCTCCGTTCCCTTCCTGACAAGTTTGGTAACTTTGTCATGAACTTCAACATGCATGACTTCGATAAATCGTTATCGGAGTTACATAACATGATCAGCACGGCTGATACTGCGTTGAAGTGTGGGAAGAGCTCTACCCCTACTCCCTCTGTTCTGATGATTCAGAACAAGAAGGCCTTTAAGAAAGGCAAGGGGAAATGGAAGGGAAAGGCCAAGACTGGATCTATCAAAACAGTCAAGGCCCAGACTTCCAAAACTCCGGCTAAAGGTCCTAAGGGGACTGACCAGTGTCATTATTGTAATACACCTGGTCACTGGAAGAGGAACTGCAAGAAGTACCTCGAAGACAAGAAGAGTGGGACTCTTCCGGCAGGTATATTCGTTATTGAAACTTTTATCACCTCTAATAACTCTACTTGGGTACTTGACTCAGGATGTGGTTCTCATATTTGTCGAAATATGCAGGTACTACAGGACAGTAGAGCTCTTCGGAAGGGAGAGGTGGACTTGCGGGTGGGCAATGGAGCAAAGGTTGCTGCAGTTGCCGTGGGCAAGATAGATTTAAAACTACCATCCGGGATGGTCTTAGTTTTAAATAATGTATATTGTATTCCCGCTATTTCTAGAAATATTATTTCCATATCTGTTTTGAACAATGATGGTTTTACCATCCTTATGGAAAGAAATATGTGTTCTATTAATCGTGATGGTTTACTTTATGCAAAAGCTTCAAACCAAAATGGTCTTTTCATACTAGATGAGGATCATGAGGTATATAACGTAAATATTAAAAGGAACAAGCCTAACGACTTGAATCCTACCTACCTATGGCATTGCAGACTTGGTCATATAAATGAAAATCGCATCAAGAAACTCCACGAAAGTGGAATTATTGAGTCACTTGATTTTGAATCATATGACCAATGCGAATCATGCCTTTTAGGCAAGATGACCAAATCGCCTTTCACTGGAACGAGTGAAAGGGCAAGTGATTTATTGGGGATAATACATACCGATGTATGTGGTCCAATGAACACTCCTGCAAGAGGTGGTTTTCCCTACTTCATTACCTTCACGGATGACCTTAGCCGTTATGGCTATGTCTATCTAATGAAGCACAAGAGTGAAGCCTTTGAAAAGTTCAAAGAATTCCAAAATGAAGTAGAGAATCAACTCGGCAAGACTATTAAGACTCTTCGATCCGATCGAGGAGGCGAATATATGAGCCACGAGTTTGACGCTCATCTTAGAGATTGTGGAATTGTTTCACAACTCACACCGGCCGGAACACCACAACATAATGGTGTGTCCGAAAGGAGGAATCGCACTCTGTTAGACAGTTTGCGATCCATGATGAGTCGAACCGACCTACATGTCAGCTTCTGGGGTTACGCGTTGCAAACTGCCGCACTTACCTTAAATAATTGTCCAACCAAGTCAGCTGAGAAAGTACCATATGAGATGTGGTTTGGGAAACGTCCCAAGATTAGCTTTCTCAGGATTTGGGGTTGCTTGGCCTACGTCAAGAAATTGAACGTAGACAAGCTAGGCCCAAAGGCTGACTTGTGCCATTTCATTGGTTATCCAAAGGAAACCAAAGGTTATTATTTCTACCTTAAGCCAGAAAATAAGATTTTCGTGGCTAGGACAGCGCATTTCCTTGAGAAAGAGTTTTTATCAGGAAATGTCAGAGATACTGTACAACTTGAAGAAGTTCAAGATGATGAGCCAAATGAGTTAATGAACTCATTCGACACGTTTAATGAGCAAGTTGAGTTATCGAACTCAAGAAACTCATTGAATAGGAGAGTTGGGTTATTGAACTCAAGGGTCTCATCAAATGAGCAAGTCGAGTTAACGAACTCGGCAGGCTCACTTCAGGAAGTAGATCCTCCATTCATGGTGGATCCTATCTTGGACCCTAGATCCACGGTAGATGAAACTCCTGAAGATGTACCGACCCTTAGGAAATCCAATAGGACTCGTCATGTTCCCGATAGATGGTATGGGGAATCCTTCTTGATAGAAGACGACGAGCCTTATACTTATGGAGCCGCAATGAAAGGGCCAGATAGCGAGTCATGGCTTGAAGCCATGAAATCCGAGATAGACTCTATGTACCAGAATGATGTCTGGACATTGGTTCACTTACCCGAAGGTGCTAGACCTATCGAGTGTAAGTGGGTCTTTAAGAAAAAGCTTGATAAAGATGGAAATGTCCATGTTTACAAGGCTAGACTAGTGGCGAAGGGTTTCAAACAAATTCATGGTATTGACTATGATGAAACCTACTCACCGGTAGTCATGTTCAAGTCTATTCGGATCCTCTTAGCCATTGCCGCATATTATGACTATGAGATATGGCAAATGGATGTAAAGACCGCTTTCCTTAACGGAAACCTTGAGGAGGATGTGTACATGACACAACCTCCAGGCTTTACATGTCCGAAAGGACCTAAGAAGGTATGTAAGCTTCAGAGATCCATTTATGGACTCAAGCAAGCTTCTCGCAGTTGGAACCTCCGATTCGATGAAGCAATTAAAGAATTTGGCTTCATTCAGAATGAGGAGGATGCTTGTGTATACAAGAAGGTAAGTGGGAGCCACATTGCATTTATAGTCCTGTATGTAGATGACATACTGATCATTGGAAACAACAAACCGCTCCTTGAGTCAGTCAAGAGATGGTTGTGTAAGTGTTTCTCAATGAAGGACTTAGGAGAGGCGCAGTATATCCTTGGAATCAAGATATATCGAGATCGAGCCAATAGGTTGATTGGCCTGAGACAGGACACTTATATTGATAAGGTTCTGAGACGATTTGACATGATCGATTCCAAAAAGGGAATACTGCCTATGACAACTGGCACTATTCTCGGCAAAAGTCAGTGCCCCACCACTGACGTCGAGAAGGAGAACATGAGTAGAGTCCCGTATGCTTCAGCCATAGGATCCATCATGTATGCCATGTTGTGCACTAGACCAGACGTATCGTATGCTCTGAGTCTTACCAGCCGATATCAAGCGAATCCAGGCAACAGCCATTGGACCGCTGTGAAATCTATCCTTAAGTACTTGAGAAGGACTAAGGATATGTTTCTGGTATATGGCGGAGATGAGGAGTTGATTGCAAAAGGTTTCACCGATGCCAGTTTCCAAACCGATCGAGACGATTTTCGTTCTCAGACCG
Source organism: Echium plantagineum (assembly GCA_003412495.2). Classification (NCBI taxonomy): domain Eukaryota; kingdom Viridiplantae; phylum Streptophyta; class Magnoliopsida; order Boraginales; family Boraginaceae; genus Echium; species Echium plantagineum. The sequence goes on along the minus strand of CM016562.1, from coordinate 29,491,336 downwards.
GGTTTGTATTCTGCCTGAACGGTGGAGCCATCTGTTGGAAGAGTTCCAAGCAGGACACAGTTGCAGATTCTACTACGGAGGCCGAGTACATTGCAGCTTCTGAAGCAGCCAAGGAGGCATGTTGGCTTAAGAAGTTTATGACTGAGCTTGGGGTAGTTCCTAGCGCTGATGGTCCAATTGAGTTGTTATGTGATAACACTGGAGCCATAGCACAGGCTAAGGAACCTAGGGCTCATCATAAGTCCAAGCATGTCCTTAGGAAGTATCACCTCGTCCGAGAAATGTTCCAGAGAGGTGACATCAAGGTATCCAAAGTGGATACAGACGACAACGCAGCTGATCCCTTGACTAAACCATTACCTCAGACTAAACATGAGTTCCATACTTCAGCTATTGGACTTAGGCTTAGGTCCGAGTGGTCTTAGTCTTAGTGGGAGCTTTATTTCAGTTTATTTGTTTTGTATGTATGAAGTATACTTTTGTAAAACTCTTATTGTTGAATAAAAGTATTACTTCTTGTTTATTGATTGCCTATTCTTCTATAGCACTTGAATAAACAATTGTGTATTTAATCATAGTTGTATGATAAATATTTTAGTTCCCATGTAATCACGAGTTCTTGAAGAGGAGCCAATAAGTGTATTGGCTAAGGAACCCTTTCTTCAAGACAAGAACTATGGTGATTACATTGTCCCTAGTGGTGTGTCCCGGCGTTTTGGGAACGGACACAACCAAACTAGTGTGTAATGATTCGTTTGACTTTGTTTCTTAAGTCAAAAGGATGGTCCAAATCATTACATGGGTTCATTGTCAAGAGAGTCTTGACATGGTACTGGACAGTGACCGTTGTGAAATTATAGAAGAGATCTTGTGTCCTATGTTTCACATGAGCCATATGATAGAGATTCTGAGACCTACATGCATATAATTCTCATGCTACGTGAGCATGAGGCTTTGACTACTTCCGGACCCATCCGTTACTGGTGGTAATGGGGTATGTTGAGTCTTATGTGAATGTAGTGGTGAGATGATCGGTGATGCATTGGTAGGAGCTTTGTCCACCCTGGCATACAGGGAAGGTTTTTCCTGGCCACTCGGAGAGTGAGTCTCACTAATGAATTCACCCGTTATGAACGGGAGTGAGACTATCTCGTGTTCCGAGAAATTATGTCATAGGAGTTGGCGACACGCTTTCTTGCTTTAGCCTATGACGAAAACCGAGGACAAAGGGAATCATGTGACAAGGATGCAAATGTACATCCAAGACATTGGTAATAGTCCAAGGGCAAGTGGGAGTGTTGGAAATTGATGTGTCAATTTCCTCAATTAGTGCCCGTGAACTATATCATCTATATATACGGTTCAACAACCGATAGTTATCTGAACTATCAGTAGTCTCACCCGAGATAATGCCGGGGGTCATCGAATGGCAGACTAGGCTCTCACGATGATCTTCGGGATTCGAGTATACGGTCTTATACGTTGAATCCCGATGCTTTCGTTACTCGGGCTATGAGGTCACACACATAACAATTACCGAAGATACTTTCGAGTAGTGACCCGAAAGTGAATAAGGGATTTGATCCATATTGAGGAATTTCGGTTCGATCGAGATCGTGTCCCGACCGAACCGATGGTGCGCCCGAAATTAGTTCCGGACGCACTATTTAGGGTTTATGTATATATATATATATATGTGAGATATATATTTATATATTATCATTTATTGAAATGATTTAATTAATTAATGAATTGATTAAACAAGATACGATTTAATTAATTAATTAAGATTAATTAACTAATCTCATCATTATGAGGAGTTGACATCTTGGTGGCTACTTTATGCCTTGGGAAGGCTTTGTATCCTTTGGGAAGAACTCTTGTAAGAGCATCTTCCATGGACCAAGAGGCATTAACCATATGGATGGTTAATGTGTTTGTTTAGTGTGCAATATGTTTCATCATCCATTCTATATCATAAGATGATATTGAATGTGAAGAAATCAATCTAAGTCTTGCATATCTCTTGCTAGAGAACACAAGAACACAAACAAACACACTTCATCTTCAACCTCAACCCTCTAGCAAAACTCTAAGTGTAGAGTGTAGAACTAGTTCTACATTTTTGCTATAGTAGTAAAGACTACATACTCCTCAATAACACACACTAGTCCAAGTGTGTCTTATTGCTATCTAAGGTATTGGTGTGGACTATTTCATAGTAGTTTCATATCACCTTGGTGATAGACATTTCTTCAAGGAGAAAGCAAAGGAGCAAGGTGTGGGGATAAGCGCTTAAAGATTTACAAAGCTTCCGCTCACGCTTCAAAGGTATAACTTTGTAGCACTACTCTTTTATATGTTATTTGTAGCATATTCACACTACCTTTAAACATATACTTCTATGAGTTAGTTTCATTGTGTAAGTTCTAACGATCAACGAATTAGGGTTGTATGACATATGAACTATTGTATTTCATTGTGTCTTGCAACCCCGGGATATTCCAACAAATAATTCCGTGATTTATATCACAATAATTTATATATGGAGATATAGTAACAAGGTCAAAGAATATTCACACCAGGAGAAAAACAAAAATTTGAACATTTGAAACAAGTCTTTTGATTACAACTTCCACCTTAGCACGAGAGAAGAAAAGATCCCAAAATTCTCGATATCATCTATACATTAATAATTTATAAACACAGTAATGAAATGATTATAATTTTATTTGAACAATCAAGTTGAAATTTTAAAAGAGCAATGCTGAAGTAGTATTGTCACATATTGAAATAAGACTCTTTTATAAACTACAACTTCAACGTTGAAGAAGACTTGAAAAAAAAAAGGCTTAAATTCTGACAGGCCCCTGAACTTTGCTCATCTGGTCAATTTGACCCCTGAAGTTTGAAAATAGGTTTACTTGCCCCCTAAACTATCCTAACTGGTCATTTTGGCCATTTTCACCTTAAAATGAAGAGTAAAATAGGCATACAACAATAATAGGCATTACAAGTTAATTTAAAAAGTAATATAAAATTAATATTAAATTATTAAATAATAATAAACCCCCACACACCCCACCCTAAAACCGTTCACCATTGATAGAATCTGCAAAATGTCTTTATTATATTTCATTGGGGGTTGGGGACGATGGGGGAGGGGGATTATTTTTTTAATTTTATTTTGTTTTTAATAATTTTATTTTCTTTTAAAAGAGCCCTAATATATTTTCTTTATTAAAAGTGACCCCAAAATGTCTATTATATACTAAATTCCTATTTCGTCCTTCATGAAAAGTTAAAATTTGTTAATTTGCCCCTGAACAGTTATGAAAATGGCCAAAATGACCTGTTGTGAAAGTTCAGGGGGCAAGTAGACCTATTTTCAAACTTCAGGGGCCAAATTGACCAGATGATCAAAGTTCAGGGGCCTGTCGGAATTTAAGCCAAAAAAAAAAAACTTTGAAGAAGACTTGATCCCAAAAATTATTGACATCGCCTATATTGAGAGTACTGAGATGACATGAAACAAGCTTTTTCACATTAATTTCTTGTAGTAATAAGTCATGATCATTCGTCCAAAAGCATAACGGAAAAGAAAATGAGGGTGCCCTGTTGCTATACAATTTTGTCCACGACTCTACAACACCATAATCTTTCATCACCCATATTGACGCCGCGTCATACCGGTATATTTGTTAGGAATCTGTACCCGTTGTAAGATTAATTAAAGCGTCCCAAAACTAATCTAACAACTAGATCCCGCCCAGGATGACGCCCCACTAATCAGACTATAATAAACAGAAGAAATAACTTGCGGAAACAAGAAACGACACAAGGATTTTATACAGGTTCCCCCACAACGTGTAAGGTACGTCCTGTTGCTGCTGCAGATTCCACTAATAATCACCGGAAGAATTGTTACAAGGACTCCTGACCTATTCCTATATCTCTCTATTAGGTGTTCTTCTTATACAATGAAGAACCCTAATGACAAACCTCACAAATCTCTCTAAGACTCTTTGTTTATGATTCTCTATTTGAGCACACAATACAACAATGAGTTAGAGACCTATTTATAGGCTACAATGAGATACTAGACCTAATGCTATTAGGAAATAACTTCTCCGTCAAGAAAAGACCTTTCTTTTCTTGCACTCCAATTATTTCCTAAAAGCCCGTCCGAAACCTATTTTTCGCCAGCTGCCATAATTCTGCTCCCATTGGCTCAGCTCAGCAAATATGGCTTCACAACTCAACAATCTCCCACTTGAAGACATATTTCATTATCCCGTCTTCACCATTAGTCTTGAATCTCTATCTGCAGCAGCTCCCCTTGAGTTCATCATCCCCGAACTCCCACTGAAGCCGAGACCGACTTCAATGTCCTTCTTACCGATCCAAGAACATCCTTGAATGTCACCAACTTGGCTATCGAAGAGACATAGCCAAACCCATTGCCCTGTTGGACTTTTCCCACATTCAAATCATCAACATGTTCTTTCTTTACCTGCCAGACCTTCTTCGTCTTCTTCCCAGGCACCTTGGAACACCTCCAAGCCGGATCAGTCATCGATGAATATCTCTTCTCCCTTTTTCCTTGTTGGCCAACAACTCCCACTTGATCAGATTCATCGACATTCGGTGTTTGATCAGAACACCTCCCTTCAGTTAGCATACTTTTAAAAGGATGGGAGACCCTTTTACCACGCCTTTTCCTGCGTCCGCTAACCCCGGATGATACCTGCAACACGCCTTTGGTTGCCACCTTATACAGAGTACCTGACTTTTGACCCTGAGCAACAACCCGTGCTCCTCTTGTCACCTTCCAGGACTCACCACCAAACGCAATTCTATACCCCTCAGCATCCAGTTGACTTACTGAAATAAGATTACCCGTCAGCTTGGGCACATGTCTGACCTTCGTAATCTTCCATATAGAACCGTTTGATAACCTCAAATCCACATCACCCATACCACAAACATCCAGGATCCTTCCATCTGCAAGATGAACCTTCCCGAGATCTCCAGCAACATAATTTTTTATTATGCCACAATCACCAGTGATATGATATGATGCACCAGAATCCAACACCCAAGAGTCAATCGAACTCACCTCAGTTGCCAGAAGAGCATCATCCATGTTTACAACATTGATCTCTTTCTCAGTGCAATTCTTCTTAATGTGACCCTTCTTGCCACAATTCCAGCACTCAACTGTCCGTTCGAATCTACCCTTCCCAGTCTTACCTCCATGGTTGTTCCTCCTACTTCTATCCCCTGCAAATAATGCAGGCCCTGAAATCACCACACCTGATTCTTTCCTCCGGATCTCTTCATCCAGAATTTTATTCTCAACCATGCGCATATTGAAGAGATTTTTCATAAGAGATATCTTGTTGTGAGTAGAAAGCTTCTCATACAATTCCGACAAAACTTTCATCGCTCCCATAGTCGTGGTCTCGTTCTCCACATTATGAGACACGTTTGATGAAAGCTTCAATCGAATCGCCCCTAGAACCTTCCTGTCTAGTTTCTTCCACTTCTCCTCACTCATCTCTTTCGGCTTCCCAGATAAAGGCTCAGCCAGATCCTTCGTGTACAGATAATCCTCAATCTGCATCTTCCATAACCGAAAATTAGTCCCATCGAACAGCTTCATCCCTTGCAGTATCGAAACCCCTTCTTCACCCATATTATCTTGTCTGATTGGTCGTCAAACCTCGCTCTGATACCAATTGTTAGGAATCTGTACCCGTTGTAAGATTAATTAAAGCGTCCCAAAACTAATCTAACAACTAGATCCCGCCCAGGATGACGCCCCACTAATCAGACTATAATAAACAGAAGAAATAACTTGCGGAAACAAGAAACGACACAAGGATTTTATACAGGTTCCCCCACAACGTGTAAGGTACGTCCTGTTGCTGCTGCAGATTCCACTAATAATCACCGGAAGAATTGTTACAAGGACTCCTGACCTATTCCTATATCTCTCTATTAGGTGTTCTTCTTATACAATGAAGAACCCTAATGACAAACCTCACAAATCTCTCTAAGACTCTTTGTTTATGATTCTCTATTTGAGCACACAATACAACAATGAGTTAGAGACCTATCTATAGGCTACAATGAGATACTAGACCTAATGCTATTAGGAAATAACTTCTCCGTCAAGAAAAGACCTTTCTTTTCTTGCACTCCAATTATTTCCTAAAAGCCCGTCCGAAACCTATTTTTCGCCAGCTGCCATAATTCTGCTCCCATTGGCTCAGCTCAGCAAATATGGCTTCACAACTCAACAATATTTACATCAATGACAACCATCCCTTATAGACCATTAACAATGAGCGTGACACCTTTTCAAGTTTTTGTTTCGGGGGTAATTCCATTATTTTAAACCTGTACGGATATCGCAACAAACAATGACGTCTTCCCGAGGATTAGGGTCGTGCATTATGAAGTTAAAAGAATTAGCACAAAACAAACCAGTCCTCCAATTGGTTAGAAGTACAATTTTATTGCTCAAACCCCAATGAAGCTGCATCCAAGTATTAGAACTCAGAGTAAACATCTCAGCTCGAAATTCCTTATCATCGGTACACTTATAAAATATACGAATTACTTTGAAATCATAAATATTTGAAGAGTCAAAACCAAAGCCAATTCCAAGGCGTAGATATGACGGAACAAACCCCAATTGGAGGGAACTAATAGGTGGCAACTGTTTGAATTCCCTCAATGCAGAACTGCACAACACAATTCTTGAACAAAAATCATAAAAGCAAACGATTCCATTAAAAAAGCATGCGACTTGAACAATAACATCATCACAATATGGAGGAATTTCCAAATCTGGTGATGACACACTCACCGATTTGTTGTTGGAACGGAAAGAGAACACATGATCAGACTCTTGTGATCGGACCATATTACTTATTATTAACAAATGGGATACATTATCAAAAGTGTGATGCATAGATATGAATATATCACTTTTGAGACAAATATGCATATTTAGATTTTACAAAATGATCGCAAATGATCCCTGTAAGTGTGTATCGTGTGCGCAAATAGTCCTCATAAGTGTGTATAGTATGTACAAATGGTCCCCAAAACAAACTTAAATTTTTCATCTTCGTTAACATTTAATAGGACTGTTATTTAAGAATCATTTGTGCACATAATACACACTTACAGGGACCATTTGCGCATGAATACTATTTTCAGGGACCAAAGTGCAACATTCACCTATTTAGTAGGACCATATTATCAATTAAAAATATTATATTTTGATTTATAATATTTTTAATGGTGAAGGAAGGCATTAGTTAATTTCTTTTATGTAGAATCATATCTTAGGGATATGTGCAAGAGAAGCCTCCAATAATTGCTCCATTAATAAATTGAGAATCTAATAGTAATTTAAAATTTGATAATACAAACAAATTAGAACAACAAAAAGTCTTACTCTTCACACTACCCTCCAGGCTCCAATCCTTTTCCCATGAAAAATATTAGTCCTTTCTCAATATTGAATCTAATTGTATTGCTAGAAGCAACTTGAGTACGATAAATTATTAGTCAGCTTGCATCTTTCGTTTTCTACTTTTTGCTTCCCACTAGCGACCGAATTATCCTTACAAAAAAAGACGTCAAAATCTATTTTTAATTAGTGACCTATAGAAATTGAACACTCATCCTCCCACCGTCCTACTCTATACTTCCTTAGAGGAAATTATCGAAATAGTTCATAAAGTGAAGCAATGTTACTATTTTATTATCGAAAATTTTAAGGGTTATAAAATTAGTTTTTAAAATTAAATAAAAGATGTAACTTAATCCAGAATTGATGAAAGTGTTATTAAAGCTTAAGTGTAATTGTGTAATAGTGCATTTGGCTTCCCTTTACACCTCCTTCATGAACTATATATGTTGCAAGTTTTGTTCAATATTGAGGATTAGATTACAACTTTTAAACTTGCTATAACTAAATGACAACCTTAACATACTTTCTAGGACGATTTTATCAATTTGCTCTGACCGTTATCACAATTGCATTTCACCCTAATAATTAATAAAATACTATGAATCAAAATATATTTATTATATCATACAATATTATGAATGAAAAACTAGCATTTTGGCACAATCAATATTTTAGGGAATGAGGGAATACCTTATCGTTTAATGAGAATTCTTGATTAATTTTTTTAAAATTTGACGACCAAAAATCAAAATGTATCAATCTTTTAGGGAATGAGGGAATACCAAATAATATTTGCAAATTTTGCTTTCATCCATTTAAACAATATTAGATGCAAATGGTCAATAGTATTGGGTAAAAATGGTGCATTTTAGTCTTTCTATTAACGGAGACTTTAAATTTTATTGAATTCAGGCCAAAATATAATTTTTAGCACTTAGATATTTATTCAAAATATGCACTTTCTTGCCTAATATTGGTAAAAAAAGTGCACTTTAATCTCCTTTTAGTTAAAATTTAACATCTTCATCAAAACAGGGACAAAAATGCACCTTCAAAGCCAATATTAATGACATTTGCATAAACCGTACATTATAGATACTATAAGGTGCAACTTACACATATTATGTAGAACCATTTTGCCAATTTTCAGTAGAACGAGTGAAGTAACTTATATTATAGATATAGATAAATTAAAATAAAAAAATTAGGAGACTTAAACGACTTAATTTTTGAACGAGTGAGGTATGGAAAGTTTCACTGATTAGAAGCATATTTTATACTGTAGATTCAGAGGCTATACTAGACATGCCAATTCCAGATCTAAGTACTTCGGATGTACCGAAGTGGACACAGAGTAAATATGGCACATTCAAAGTTAAGGGCGCATACGAGTTCATGCGACATAATCGAAGCAATCAAGCTCAGCATATATCAAGCAATATCCAGAATACAAGCTTCTACAAGAACTTATGGCAACTAAAAATTCCACCGAAAATCAGACATTTTTTACATGGGGCAATCAGAGATAAATTACCAACAACAACAAATCTGGTCAAAAGGAAAATACAGATTTCAGAAATGTGTTGCTTTTGTGATAGTCAAAACGGAGACATACTTCATGTGCTTAATAATTGCATTTTTACAAAGGAAGTGTGTTTTCATCTAGGCATTAGCAGAGACACAACAAATTATACCAACTTTCAGGATCTATTTGAAAGGTACAGGAAAAAGCTTCCTCCTGATTTATTTAAGAGATGGATTATATGCTTGTGGGACACATGGCATCAAAGGAATCGAAAGATTCAAGGTGAAAATATAAGAACTCCAAAAGAAATTGTATGTTTTGGAACCTTTTACCTGGGAACCTTCGATTCAACCCCTAATCTCCTTAAATCCATCCAGCCTCCAAGAATCTGAACAAGCAGCTCGCCATTTTCGACTTTCACGGCTGCTAGAAAGTTTATGCTTAATTGGTAGTGGTGTTAGGTTTAATGAAGTTAAGGTGTAGTAGCTATAGTCCAGGGTTTTCTACCTGAGACTTTAACTGATGATAGGATTGGGCCGAACTCTTAATCCATGTTGGATTTAAGAATTTATTTGAGATTTTGTTGGTTTTTTTATCATCAGCTGGACTCTGGTCCATAGTTGTATAAGTTTGTAATTATTATTTTTTTCATTTCTTTAATGAAATTCATCGCTTATTACCAAAAAAAAAAAATACTTCTGTGTCATAACAATCTTAACTTTAAAGTGAAAATATTCAAATATTAAATATAACTAAATAATTATGTAAATGCAAAAATGATGAGTGGTTACTTTTTTAAGCCGGTTAATAAAAAGAAGACATGTGTTCAATATATATAATAACATGTTAGACCATCTCCATTGGGAGAGGATTGAGAGATATTTGAAAAGAGGATTTGGTCCAATAGAAGATAATTGGAGGGTTGATCTTCTTGCCCAATTTCAAGGAATTATTGAATAATCTTGGAATTTTTCTGACAAATGGGGTAGGGGAGGCGTGAGGTAGGAAAGAGAGAAGGGGGAGAGTAATCTAAGCCCACATGGGTCATATGATGTGGCATATTTTCATTGGTTAATTAAATATTGGTTTTATCTTATTATTAAAAATGATATTTTGACATATAAATTTATTTATTTTTAAATTTTTTTTAGATCAATATTTTTAATTTTTCAAGATCTATAAATAGAGACTACGTTTGTTTGATTTGGACAACAATTTATTTTCACAATTTTCTCTCTTTTTCTATATTTTCTCTACTTTCTTCAACTCTTCAATGGATCCAAACCAAAATTACAATTATCCTTCAAATTTTAATTTTGTGTGCTTTGAATAAGTGTGTACTCCCCCTCAAATAATTTGTGTAAGTTTGCTTTGTCTTTTTTAATTAATATCATGTATTGTTGGTGATTTTAATGGTATTGTTTAATTTAATAATAAAAATATCAAACACTATTATTTAACAATAAGAAATAACAAAAATATATAAAATATTATTAGTTAGTTTTAAAAATAAATAAATATTTATATATAAAATTATTTAGTAATAAAAATTATAGAATTATAAAATTATAATAATATAAATAAAATAAGAAGAGAGAAAATAAATATATAGTGGGGTATATGTTAATGATGTGGAAGGAAGAGAAAATGATGTGAAAGTGAGAGTAAATGGAATAACTTTTTGAATTATCTCCTATTGTAGGGTGTGGAGATATTTGAAAGATAATTGGAGATATTTGATGATGTGGTGAAGGAATAATGTGAGGTGGTATGAAATATTTGATAGATCAATTATCTCCTATTGGAGATGGTCTTATAGTCTAGATGACCTCCCATCCTTCATCAATAATTGGATTTCCCCAACATATATATAGTACAAGTGTAGAACTACAACTTGGATAAGACCATCTCCAATGGAAGATATTTGAGAGATATTTGAAGTAGTAATGTGGTACAATAGGAGATAATTGGGAGGAAGATCTTTTTGACCATTTTTTGGGAATTATTGAATAATTCTCAAATTAGTCATCTTCTCACCAACTAATGTATGCCATATGGTGGCTAGTGGGCTCCATTTGAATTATTGTTTATCCATCTCTATAATTGACACTTTTGACATATACAATTTTGAAATTTAATTTTTTATTTTCACTAATATTTTTTATTTTTGAAAAGCTACAAATAAAGACTAGATCTGTTTTATTTGGACAAAAAAATATTTTTTCAATATTCTCTCTTTATCTCTATTTACTTTTGTAACAAAATCTAATATATGTTTTTTAAATGTCAAAAATTAAAACTATCATATATTAATATGATTTGACAAATTAATGAACACTTATATATAATACGCACAATAGTAATTATTATAATAACTTATTATATGAAATAAGAAGATAAAATATATAGTAGAGTATATATTATTGATGTGAAAGTGAGAGAAAATAAATAACTTTTTGAAATATCTCCTATTGTAGAGTAAGGAGATATTTGAAAAATAATTGAGGATATTTGATGATATGGTGGAAAACAAATCTAATGTGGCATGAATTATTGGATAGATGAATTATCTCCTATTGGAGATGGTCTATCAAAATGTAAGTTAAAAAATCAAAAAACAAAAGAAGACCAATTAAAATTTGATATTTCTTAGTAGTGCTGGAAACGAGTCGAGTCGAGTCGGTCCAGGTAGTGGAGTACCCCACCCTACTCCTTAAGATAACGAGTCAGGTAGTAACAAGTCAGGTAATTTTGCGAGCATAACTTTAGTACCCCTGCCCTACTCCTTAAGATAACGAGTCGGGTAATAACGAGTCGGGTAGTGTAATTATCCGGGTCTACTCCTTTATTACCCGGTTCCTTGAGGCAAAATGAAAAAAAGAAAAACTTACTTTTAATAAAATGAATATATTGTTATGTTTGGCACTTTAGTACATTACATAAACCTTAATTATTTGAAATATTGCTAATAAAGTTTACAAAACTTAATTATAAATAATATTTGAACACACATATTAAGTTAATTAATTACTCCCTCCATCCCTTTTTATAAGACCCATTTACTTTTTCACGGTCTCCGAGACACGATTTAAAACGTAAATATTTTTAATTTTACATGTGTAAAAATTAGAATAAGTAGATATTTCAAATATATATATCGAGAGGAATCTAACAAGATCCAATATATATGACTATATTATTTCTTATCGGTTAATAAAAACTTACGGTCAAAACTTTCGAAGTTTGACTGAAAAAGTCAAAATGATTCTATTAAAAAGGGATGGAGGGAGTAATTAATTTGGTAGTTTGTTAAGGAGCCGGGTAATTACCGAGCGAGTCGGATATTTCAAACGAGTACAACCTTGTACCCTTACCCTACTCCTTAACTAACGAGCGGTCTATCGAATCGAGTACTCGAGCCGGGTGCTCGAGCGAATAACGAGTTACCCGACTCGTTTCCCGCCCTATTTGTTAGTTTCGTGGAATGGAGTATTAGAGTACTAATAATTTTCATATTTATTTCAAGAACAAAAGAGCATAAACAAATCATCAAACATGATAAAATAATGATTCACTCACAATTACATTTCAAGTATGACAATTATATCCAAACAGACATTCGAAGTCAAAGATAATCCAAGACTTTTCAGACAGCGCATAAACATAGATTTGGACTTGTCCGAAAATGTCTCCAACAACTGTGCTTCCGCTTTATTATCCCCCTTCAAATATCCTACTAGGACTCAAGACTCAACACGTGGAGAAATGTCCCTTATTTATTCCAGCTCGATAATAATGAAATTTTTGAAAACAAACGTGGAAATTACACACAACTAATTTAAAATAATTAAAAATTAAAAACGACAAATGTTGAAACAAATTGGTAATGGAGAATTGATGTCTTATTCATGACCATGGCCGCCGGCTGCTTCGTGATGGGGTCCATGACCGTGACCATGGCCGTGTGCGTGGGCAGCCATCACTGGCTTTTTCTTTTTCTTGATCAAGAAGAGACCAAGTGCAAGGAATGCCAAGAAGAAAACACCTCCTAGTGTAGCCCCTACTACAATGGCGGTTGTGTGCTTTCCTCCACCGCCTCCGCCTCCGCCTCCACCTCCGCCACCGGGTGGGGTTAGAATGCCTGTTGGTGGGAGAACTGGTGGTGGTGGTAATGGGAAGTTGGGGTAGTCTGGTGGTGATGCTAGTGGGGGTTGGCTTGAAGGTGGCCAATTGTATGGTGGTGATGCTTTGGGTGGTTTATTTGGTGGTGAAGCTTTGGGTGGTTTAGTTGGTGGCCATGCTGTGGGTGGTTTAGTTGGTGGTGAAGCTTTGGGTGGTTTAGTTGGTGGCCATGCTTTGGGAGGTTTTGATGGTGATGGTGGTTTTGTGGAAGGTGGTTGAGCAGAAGGTGGCGTTTCAGGGCCGCCAGGTGGGTAGTTGTGGTGTGGTGGTTGTGATGGTGGTGAAGTAGTTGGTGGCTGTGGCCAGCTAGGAGTTGGTGGCTTCTCGGGTGGTGAAGAACTTGGTGGTTTTGGCCAAGTTGGAGAAGGTGGCTTGGCTGGTGGGTGTGATGGACCTCCTGGAGGGTAGTGACCATGATGTGGAGGATGTGCATGCTTCGGTGGGGAAACCGTTGGTGGTTGTGGCTTCTCTGGTGGGTGGGATGGGCCGCCTGGTGGATGGTGGTCATGATGTGGAGGGTATGCATGTTTGGGTGGGGAGGCTGTGGGTGGTGTCGGCCACACAGGGGTTGGTGGCTTCTCTGGTGGATGGGATGGGCCGCCTGGTGGGTAGTGATGGTGGTGTGGAGGATGCGCATGCTTTGGCGGGGAGGCAGTGGGTGGTTTTGGCCACAAAGGAGTTGGTGGCTTCTCTGGTGGGTGATGTGGAGGGTGTGCAGGCTTTGGTGGGGAGACAGTGGGTGGTTTTGGCCACACTGGAGTTGGTGGCTTCTCTGGTGGGTGATGTGGAGGGTGTGCATGATGGGGTGGGGAAGTTGTTGGTGGTTTAGGCCAGACAGGGGTTGGTGGCTTCTCTGGCGGGTGTGGTGTACCGCTTGGTGGCTTGGGTGGATAATGGTGATGTGGTGGCTGTGGAGGGTGTGCATGGTGGGAGGGAGGTGAAGCAGTTGGTGGTTTTGGCCAGACTGGAGTTGGTGGCTTCTCTGGTGGGCTGCTTGGTGTCTTGGGTGGATAGTGGTGGTGTGGTGGGGCATGGTGCGAGGGTGGGGAAGCAGTGGGTGGTGTTGGCCAGACGGGTGTTGGTGGCTTTTCTGGTGGGTGTACTGGACCACTTGGAGGATTGGGAGGATAATGGTGATGAGGGGGCATAGGATGAGTAGGCGCTTCAGGTGCAGGTGGTGGCCCGCAAGGTGGATGTGGTGGTGTTGGGGGTGGCATTGTAGGTGGTGGGTTGTGATGCTTAGGGGGGTGATCTGGCGTTGTTGGGGTTGGTGGTGGCATTAATGGAGAAGGTGGTGGTGGTGGTGGTTTGTTATAATGCTTAGGGGGGTGATGTGGTGGTGTTGGGGTTGGTGGTGGCGGTGATGGTGCAGGTGGAGGTGGCTTGTTATAATGCTTTGGTGGGTGAGGATGGTGCTTGTGACCACGATGCTTATGTTTTGGAGGAGGAGGCATGGGTGAAGCACTTGGAGGCTTTGTCTTAGGTGGCTTCACAGGGGTAGGAGGAGGCATAGGTGAAGGCTTTGGAGGTTTCATCTTGGGTGGCTTAACCGGGGCAGGGGGAGGCATAGGTGAGGGCTTTGGTGGTTTTGTCTTGGGTGGCTTCATTGGTGCAGGATGTTCAGGTGGTGGAGAAGTTTTTGGAGGAGGTGGTGGACATAAAGCAGTTGGTGGAGGCGGAGGCGGAGGAGGTGGGGGAGGGGGTGGGCATGGAGTTGTAGGGGGAGGGGGTGAGTAGTATGGATAACTGGCTGTTTTGATGCTCTCAGTAGAATGCATTTCTACAGTAGCAATGAAGATGTGCAGTTGCAGCTCCTCTCTGAATGGGTAAAGAAAGCTACAAGCCTTTCTAAGTTATATACATGCATTTTAGGCACCTAATAATGCATGTTAAAGCCAGTTGGGGTTCTCCCAAGTCAAAATAAAAAATAGTAGACTTGAAATAAGCAGCCATACTGATATTGATTTCAATTATATGGTTAGAGGAGTAATAATGATAATCAACAATATTAACATATACTATAAGAGAATCTTGTCCACAACAGCAATTTTAATCCATTTTTGGACTTTATAATCAATAATTTCGAGAAGGTAAATCGCAGTATAGGCGTCAAATGGCCAAAGATTTGAGGTTGTCTGTTAACTATTTTTACAACAGATTCGGTCTCATAGAAAACTCGAACCCTTAGGTTGCAGAAGAAGCAAGACGTGATGCTATTCACTTAAGCTGTGTCGTCGAGACATGTTTGATGAGTTGTGAATCACTCTACTGGCAATCAAGTTGGAAAGTCGTAAGAATTTACATAATCTATCTAAATGGTAGGTGGAGAAATTTGATACCCACATGTGTTTCAAATGATTCATTACATTCTTTAAGTTGATTGTTTTTTCTTTCTTCTCTAAAGATTTAGACAGCAGCCTTGCCTTTATCATTTTCTTTTTATGTTTAAATATTATTTTCCTTTCGGATATTGTATACGATGAATTGTAGAAGTATATATTGCATATTGATCCTATTTCTTCTCTCCACAATATAACTTTCGGTTTATTAGATTATATTCTATCTTAAACAGGGGTTCCTCTTGTTATAACTTATAAGTTACTCCCTCCGTCCCTAAAAGATTGTCACATTTTGACTTTTGGTGGTCAACAAAGCACAATTTAAAACATAAATATCTATTATTCTATATGTGAAAAAATTATAAAAAGTTAATATTTCAAAAATATATATTGAGACGAATCTAACAAGGTCCCACAAGACTATATTATTTCTTATCGTTTAATGAGAATTCATGATCAAATTTTATAATGTTTGACTATCAAAAGTCAAAATGTGACAATCTTTTAGGGACGGAGGGAGTATAACTGTTCTATTATTTATAAGTTTTTAATAAAAATGATTAAGTGACGTACAAAGATATGAATCATCTTTCATAAGCCTTCTACAACACGAAACATTCGGTCGTTATTCATCCAATTCAAACTCAGTTGACTTTTGAGCATAAATATACAAATCAGCTCAATTAGCTAGGTAAATCAAATCAGTCGAATAATTAGGTCGTTATACATTATTCGATCGTTGTGATAGATTCGAGAAAGAAAATATTTATAAGAAAAATTAAACTCGTAGACTACTGATTACAAGATCATCTTCTTCACTAATTTCGATCACGTATAAACTTCGATTTTATAAAAGATGTTACGTCCATGAGTAACATTTGAATTAGTACAAATGAGATATATTTGCCTTAGTCATGCATGTGTAATAAGACACCAAAGATTAGAATGAGTAACAAATACCTTAATATTGAATAATATCATATGGTTTTAAAAGTAACTAGTGTATATACTATAATCAATAATTACTACACCATATAAACATTTAGGACTTACGCAAGATAATTATTGATGTCACTACCTTCATAAATCATAATGTTCATCTATACACATTACTAAAAGTACATTTTGGGATAATTTTTATATTATTTGAAAGATGAGGGTGGGAAAAAAATATGATACTTGACCAATAACCATGGTGAGAAACCATCTTTTGGGCTTAAAAAGAAGAACAGGCTGTCTTGCAATGATCATTTACTAATAAAGAACCTTAGTCTTTGTTTTATATAATTGTCCAATTAATATACGACTTCTTTAGCCATCACTGGCAGGTAGCATTATTGAGCTCTAAACTAACACAAGTTGTGAACATACATAATTGCCGGGCGTTAATGTAATACACTATTCCATTCGTTACAATTGGGTATTTATTATCCACAAGTAGGGTTTTGTGTTATACAATGACCTTAACGATCTCGGTCTCTCTTGCTCTCAATTTTCAGGAGGAGGTAAATCGCGGAATATGTTTTGGAGGATCAGGGGACTTAGTCTACATGTTTATTATTTCAACACAAGATTTTACCTTTTTCCGTAATTCGAAACTATGTCATAAAAAGAGGCAAGACTTATCACTCGAACTTTGTATGGGCTAGGGGAACGACCGAACGAGTACTATATGTGTTATGTATATATGTACGCTTGTATAAGATGATGAATAGTGCTATGTAATTAACTTTTAATTTAATTAATAAACAAAAACATAGCATTCATCTTGTTATGTAGAATATATAACAAATTGAATTGCATCATGCAGACCATAATATTTAATCGATGTCTTCATTATTCATTCACTTTATAATTCATTTGTCGTATTAGTACTATTTTTTTTTTTGTTCATTTTTGTCTTGTATCAGTATACGGAATTGTAATTTTATGTTTCCGATAAATTTTTTGACTTTTCTCATTATTATCAAATGATTGTCTTGTATATATGCTTTTAGATCAATATCAAAGATTATTTACGTAGATTAAATACTCTCTTCATTTTTTTTTATTTGATTGTTTGGGGAAAAAAATATTTTATTAATAGATTATGAAAAATTACATTGGGATCGTAAAACGGTGCATTGGAATTGTAAAAATGTGTATTTGAATTGTAAAAAAGTGCATTATAATTGTAACAAGTTGTATTGAAATTGTAAACACTCAAATATTTTGAAACAAGAAAAAAGCTCCAAACAATTAAATAAAAAGAAACGAAGGGAGTATTTATAAAGATTAAAGTGCAATTTATATATTATTTAAGACAATTTTAGCAATTATCTATGATGATTGATGAACTGGAGTAGGTAAAGGACTAGGGGACAGGGGTGAAAGAAATATGGCCGGTTTTTCACAAAGCACTACTTATTTTTGTAGGTTTTTGGAGGCTTGGACCAATAGGCCGGTCTACTTTTTCTCCGGTAACTAATGCTGCAACTAATATATGGTTGTACTTTAAGTGAGAAACGTCAAATTAATTAGGCTTATTTTTATTTTAGACCATGAATTATCACGTAAGTTTCAGCAGGGACGGACGCAGAAAATAATATAAGAGGTAGCACAATTATTAAAATGTGGAATCATTAAAAAAAATCTAAAAGTCAATACAAAAAAGTACGACAAGCATATTAAAAATAAAGAGTAGCCAAAAAGCACATTGGAAATGTAAAATGACAATCAATTGAAACTATATAATTGGTTTGTTAATAACTTCATAAGAAAAAAATAATCAAAAAGTACATTGAAAATGTAAATTTATAATTAATTATGCTAGGAAGACAAATATTTACAAACAAAAAATAAAAGCTAAAAAGACAAATAAAAAAGAACGAAAAAGTATAAATTTTATACTAGGGGTAAAATAATAATTTCAGGTGTCAAAAACTAGGGGAGCACGTGCTACCTTATGCTCCCCTCTACATCCGTCCCTGAGTTTCAGATTGGACCTTTGTATTATTATAAGTTTCAAATTACCCTCTATATTACGTTTTGTCTCTTTTGGCCCCTTCAAATGCCAATTTTAGATTGAATTTCATTTTAAAAGAAGCGCAAATTCGAATTATGACATATATCAAACTTTTGGGATGTTTTTATGAGAAATTTGGCAGATTAGCACATTTTCAACCTCTTTTTTAACTTGGAGCACACAACACTTTTTTTTGCGAAAGAGTAGCATCCCTTCCCAGTAAATTTACTAAACTATCCTTAATGATAATAAATCATCTTCCTCTTCTCTAAACTCTACCAACACAACCCCCCCACCTCAACCACCACCCACCCCACTGCATCACCACCGCGACCATCACTCACCACCACCAACCCACCCCACTAAGAGTTAAAATCGAACCTCTTTTCCTCAATCACTTCTCATTCTCCTTATACTCTTCTCTTGAAAACTCAAAATCAAAACTCTCCAAAAATCCCCAATTATGCTAACAAATATCAGCAAAAAGCTTCGATCTTTGAACAAAATAATAAAAATAAAAACTACCCAGCAATCTTTTTCTTCTTCTTGTATATCCGTCGAATGTATAAGAAATGGGTCTTTAAAAATGGTTTATTGCATATAAAGATGTGAATAGATGAAAAAGAGGAGATTTTGTGTTAACAGGTGAATTATGTTTGTATGTGAATTTTGTTTGTATGTGGTAATGATGAGGAGGATGTATATGTATGTTTGAATCTTGACCACACTGTATCATTTATGAGGAGAACGAATAACTTGCGGGAAAAGGTAGAGAAGATGCAATTGGGTTAGAGGCGGTGCTTCTGCGGGGCTCGTTGAGGGAGGACGGCACAGGGGTGGTGGTGGGGTTGGGGTGGTAGGGTTTAGAGAAATAGGAAGAAGATGAAGAAGATGAAGGAGAAGAAGAAGATGAATTTCATTAAGGGTAGTATAGTAAATTTATTAAGGAGGTGTGCTACTCTTTTGCAAAAAAAAGTGTTGTGTGCTCCAAGTTAAAAAAAAGGTTGAAAAGGTGCTAATCTGCCAAATTTCTCATGTTTTTACAAATAACTAATGATAGTATCAGAGTCCAATTTGAAACTTACATGATAGTTCATGGTCCAAAATGACAATAAGCTTGAGATTTATTTTTAATTTAAAAAGTTTTGTTATTTGTGAATTGTGCCCAACAGTTTAATATATGTGCTATTTCGATTTTGCCCTTATTTTAAAACAAAGTTACATTATATTTGACCTTTTAGGGGGTAAAATGAGACAAACCATAGTATAGGATCCAATATGAGGCTTAGAATAGTATTATGGTCCAATTTGAAATTTTCATCATAATTCAGGTCCAAAATGAAAATAAGCTAATTAATTACTCCCTTCATCCCTTTTATTTAATAATAATTTATTTTACACAAACTTTAAGGAAAATTCAAATTCCTCTTACAAATTTAGTTTTTCTCAAACTTTTCTTGCTTAATTGGGTGAAATGGATACTAAAAAAGGGACTTTTCTTTTAAGAAAATGGATCTTAGAAAGGGACGGAGGGAGTACATGATTCATGAGTCATTTATGTGATCTGTTACACACACCTTACACAGAGCTCAAAAAGCTCAAATAGTAATTTTGAGGAGTGAATTGACTATTTTGACCCTCTTAATTATAGGTATAGTGTTTCATGAAGTTTTGTTAAGAGACACAATACTATTTGGGTGTGTATAGTGGTTTTGTCATTTATACTTTATACTCGTGCACGATTTTAATGTACAAATTCATTCATCATATTTATAATATTACACTTCTATATATGTAATTTTTCTTTTGTCATCTTAATTACGCTTAAATTCTAGAGCAAATGGAGTTAATCGAATAGCCTAATGGAAAAGGCTCTTGCTAGTGGCCAAAAAGGTCCTGGGTTCGAAACTCACATCTATCGCTAATTTACAAAAAAAAAAATTCTAGAGCAAATGGCTTCATTGATCACCCACGTTTGTTAAAAGACACTAGTCGATCATCCTAGTATGACTTTGTATACTTTCGATCACTCATGTTGGGTATTATGTATACTTTTGGTCACTCACACGTTTTTTTGGTACAACTCTTGATTTTTCAAAATTTCTAACATTTTGGTAGGGGTATTTTAGTCATTCTCTCATAATTTTGTCATGGAAATGTAGAGTGTAATGGAAGTAAATGAAAGTTAGTTGATGGAAGTTAAAAAATTATGGGAGAATGACTAAAATACCCTTATCAAAATGTTAAAAAATTCGAAAATCAAGAGTTGTACCAAAAAAATGTGTGAGTGACAAAAAATATACATAATACCCAACATAAGTGATCGAAAGTAAACAAAGTCAAACTAGGGTGATCGACTAGTGTTTTTTTAACAAACGTGAGTGATCAATGAAGTCATTTGCTCTAAATTTTATGTGACCCAAGATTTATGCTGGTCATCTCTAAAAATGAAGGTAGATATATTTAAGGACAAATAACCAGGATGATCCCTATGTTAGGGTAGGAGTCTTAGTTGGTCATCTATGTTTCAAATTGTTCTGGTTGATCACATATGTTTCAAAATCGATCTCTGTGATCGACCGAGACCATTTGAAACCTAGGTGATCAACCGAGACCCTTACCCAAACATAGGAGATTATTCCGATCATTTGCCTATATTTAGTAATATTAGTGGACCGTTATTGTACTAAGATCTATAAAAATTAAATAATTAAAATAAATTTTCCTCTTACAATTAAGGTGAGATAACATGGGATTTTATTAAAAAAAAAACTTATACTAACTCTACCTTCCCGAATTATAAATAGAGTAAATAGTTAATAAAAAAAAATGTCACTTATATCACTTTTTATGGCTATACTTCCCGTGAGGTGATTTTTCATGGTCATATTAAACGCACCACGTGTTATTGTCATAAGCCATAGTTAATCTTTTCTTTTCTAATAAATAGTTAATATTTTATATGTCAATAATTTCTCTGCGTTGATATTAATTTACTTATATTTCTACATTACTAAAACAGAGGAATCCCGTTATACTTTTTCCCCATTGTCAACTAGTTCTCTAAGGTTCTTGCAAGTTCATCTGTGAGGATATGTTATTTGACGTGGACATTATCGAAAAACGAAGGTTCATTACTCTTCTCAAATGGTTGGCACAAATTTCAAGTTACATTCGACATTGAGCAGAACAATTTTTTCACTTTCGAGTATGATCCAGAGATAACTCACCATAAAGGGTGTATTGTACTCTCCGTCCGTATTTATGATAAAAGCGCTTGCGAGAAGCAACCGCTTTATAAGCATCTTTAGAAGTTAGAATTTAAAATCTATCCATGTAATATAAACTATGAACAACTTATTAAATAATTGTTTTAACATTTTAATTATTCTTAAACATCCATATAATCTATTTACAAAACAAGTCTCTTTATAATTATGAAGATGGGAAAACAATGCACCTCATGGTATACCGCCTGAACCACACGGAGCACCGTTACACCAATGCACAGTATACCATTTGAGTCATGTGGTCCACCATGGTCCCTGAGATATGGGCCTTGAACCAATTAGAGCCCTTTGTTCACTAGTGGGCCGTCCCTGCTCGACTCGATAATATCCAAGGACCGACAGACTGTCAAGCCGGCCCAATCCGATTCGCCTTTTAAGGGGTTGGGGCCATATGGCCCGGTTCGTCGGACTCATCTAAGAGTGACCATCACTCTTAAGCGGGCAGGTTAGAACGTCGAAGAAGGGCCTACGAAACGTATATTTCACGGTTCATTCCGATAAGTTAGTGTAATTTAGTGGCACTCTTACTAAACATTTTTCCATTTACTTTTTAGTTATCAACTTAATAGACTTTGCATACCTTAACACATACAATTCTCATATGAATAAGAATTATCATAATTATACTAAGTATGTGATAAAGTCTACTTAATGTTAATTTATGTGGTTTTAATCTTAATGATTATTTTCATTTGAAATTTGGCTTATTTTCACTTTGCACCTTGAATTATGAAGAAAGTTTCAAACTGCACCTTAATACTACCATAAACCTCAAATTGCACCTTATATTACGGTTTGTACAATTCATTTGCCTTAGTACAATTTAGTTTAATGTACAATTCATTTGTTTTTAATTTACGCATGTTATAGGATAATGGACCTCATTTCCTTATGTGAAGAATATTGTTGAGAAGCTAAATGAGTATACTAGAAGAGAATTTTGTTGCTGGAGTAGTGGCGTGATACTTTTTTGTCCATAGAACATATAATGCAGTAGCTCATGAATATTAACAAAGCTCCAGAAATTCAATTCATTGGTGGTATAGAATAGTCATGCTCCGAATTTACTAAGAATAGATTGGTTTTTTAAATGCGACTTCTTTGGAGTTATGAGCATATTCATGGTGTTTTTTTCTGTTCGAGTAGATTGGTTTACGGTGAACTAATGGACGTTGGAGGTGGTTGGGGTTGGAGGAAGAAGAAGGCTGGGGTGGTGGGAGTTGGGGGTTTGAAGAAGAATATGAAGCAGGTGGAGGGTTTGATGAAGAAGATGAAGATGTGCGGTTTATTTTTAAGTTTTAAGCTTTTTTATTTGTAAAATGTGCCCCAAAAGTTTAATATATGTGCTAATCCGAATTTGCCTTATTTTAAAACAAAATTCAATCATATTTAGCGTTTTGAGGTGCAAAATGATATAAACCGTAGTATAAGGTGTAATTTGAGACTTAACATAGTATTGGATACAGTTTAAAACATTCTTCATAGTTCAGGGTACAAAGTGAAAATAAGCCTTAATATTTAGATGATTATCAAGTTAAAAAAAAAAAAATTAGACATATAATCGAAGATGTTGAACCACATTAAAGTTTACACAAATCATTATTCGACAAGAATTGTCCGGCCCAATGAATATTAGAGTCACAAAGTGATGATCTGGTTGGAAAGGAGGGCAAACGGAAGAAAGATACTATATTTCGTCTCTTGCCCAAAGGGCGAAAAAGACGAGTAGCCACACTAAAATGAAGTAGTTCGGATCTTTCTCCTTTATTAGCCTAATTTGTTTCGATCATTTGAATTTTTCTACTTTCGTTTTAGACCCGATGATTTCAATCATTTTTCTTTTTCTTTTTTGTGGACTAATTTTATAATATTTATGTAATTGGATCGGACAATTAAATTTTCTTTAAAATTAATTTTATTTTTTGTTCATAATTGTAATTATTGTACTTAATTGGAAAATTTCTTACTAATAAAAGTATTAAGCAATATGACTGATGATTAAATAATTTGGTGACATTTAATTCAAATTTCGAACTAGGATGTCTTGGGTTCAACTCTAGCTTATTGGACATAATTTATCTAATATATTTCATTCCATCGATCTCTCATTTTTTATTAGTTTTTTTTTTGGTGCACCAGCCGGGAATCATATATATACATTATTTGTAATATTAATGTATATATTCATACTCTGAAGATTTTGAATAAAATTAGGTCCCTTCAATAACAATTTTTAACATGAAGCACACATTTACATTTTGTAGAAGATTGGCACAAAAGGGCAGTGAAAAGACTGAAGTACCCCTTTTAAAATTATAGAAATTCAATTTTTTTCTTCGGTTTTTTTTTTCTTTCGATTTTTCTTCGTTTTTTTCGATTTGTTTTCGGTTTCTGAACCATTTTTTTTTGATTTTGTTCAATTTTTTTTGGATTTCTTAACATCTGTTTTCGATTTCATTTCGTTTTTTTCCTAATAAAAAGGGTTCGATTTTAGTTGTTGTTTTAGCTAAAAGTTTTGATTTTGGCAAAAAAACGGTTTTCGTAGTTTTTTGGTAAAAAAAGTTCAATTTTGATAGTTGTTTGTCAAAAAAGTTTGGTTTCATACTTTTGTAACAACAAAGATTCGATTATGATCATTCTTTGGCAAAAATGTTCGATTTTGGTACTTGTTTCGGAAAAAGTAAAAAATAAAAAACATTTTTGCTAAAACAACTATCAAAATCGAACTTTTTGTATATAAAGTACGAAAACCGAACCTTTTTGACAAACAACTATACAAATTCAACCTTTTTGCCAAAACACCAATTTTTTTTTGCCAAAATCGAAACTTTTACCTAAAACAACTACCAAAATCGAACCCTTTTTAGTAGGAAAAAGGAATCGAAAAAAGAAAATATATCGAAAAAATTGAAAAGAAATCAGAAAAAAAATCGAAACAAAAAATCTAGAAAAAATTGTAAAGAAATCGAAAAAAAAAAAAATAAATAACGAAAAAAATTGTAAAAAAATCTAAGAAAAAAATTGAATTTGCCTAAGTTTAGAAGGGGTACTGCCGTACTGTAGTCTTTTCACTCCCATTTTGTGCCAATCTTCTAAAAAATATAAATATGTACTTCATGTTAAAAATTATTATTGAAGGGGTTAATAATTTACCCAAAATCTCCATACATACTCTTATCAGTTATCAATAATTTTATTCTATTTTAAAAATATATCGCAATATCATTTAACGAGAAGCCAAACTTCATTGGAAGTGCCATGACCATAAATAAAACAAATCAATTTGCATCGGCCGGCCAATTTTATTTCGTCTGATAATTGCTAAGTATGATTCCATCTTTTCACAACACTACACATACCAGAATATTAGTGTTTTTCATGGGTATAAAATAATTATTTTACCCCTAACGTAACTATCTCTCTTGTTGTATTTGCTAATAGAGGAGATAAAATAGTCATTCATAACAAAAGTATACTATTATGGTGTGTGTATATAACATATCAGGTATTTGTGGTATATCAAACTTTTCCCTATAAATGCATATGTTTTATTGATCATATTTACACAAATAATTAATTAACTTTCTTCAAAAGCGAAATAATACTCTTCAACTCGCAAAAAAGCAATGAATTATCTCATCACTTTGTTGATTGTAACTATAATGGTTGCTTCCAGTAAGTTACTTGGTCGAATGTGTACGACCACCTCTCTCGTTTATTTTCTTGCGTCGTCCTTGTTTTATTTATCTCATTTTTAATTTATTTTATAGACGAAAACTTGGTGGCGAAGGTGGTCGCTGACACTCCAGATTGTTTTAACGACTGTGACAGCGCAAATGGAGGTATCGATTGCAAGCCAGGGTGTTATTGTGCATCATATTCAGGAATGACAAAAGGAGTTTGCTTAGTAAGTGCTCAAAGTATTAACAACAAACTCAAAACTCTTTGCCTTTCACATGGCGATTGCGCTTCTTATAGTACCAATCAAGGAGACGTTGCTTCTTACTGTTTACGACCCAATGGAAGCGCGTATGGCTATTGCAGCACCTCGAAATCGAAGACACCTTAACTGATAAACTCTTGCTTATTATTGTATGATGAAATGTGCTTATGCATGGAACACCATTAATATAAATGAAATTAAATATATGGTACATCAATTTATATGGGCAAATGGAACATGATATCACCAACTTTTCCTTTTTTATTTATCAGTTGATCACTCGTATTAACTAATTAAATGAATAACTGAAACATAATAAGTCAAATAAACGACAATTTTGATCAAGTGAACGTTACACTAGATCTCGAATGTCTTTGAAAGTCTCTGTGATCAAAAGAGCTATAATGTTATAAATTTAATAACTTGTAGATCATAAACTACCTAGAAATGAAATTACCATTTCTTCTTCCATGCCGGTGAAAATGACCTTGAAAAAGTTGCAACAACCAATTTTATCTATCGTGAAAATCGTCATGGAGCTGAAAATAAGTAAATCGTCTATGTTTATGCGTATGACTTAGTTGTGAGAAGTCCTTCAAGTTCATCTCCTATTTAATTGTGAAGGATTCATAAAAAACTGTCACACGCGCTGTTTTGCGAGCTTCACACAGTATAGCATGAGCAAAAAAGTAGCCGTTTGTAGTGTAACTTCTGAAAACTAGCCGTTTGCCGGGTAACATTTAAGAAAATGTACGTTGACAGTATACCGTGTAATCCAGTGTCATCCACACGGTATAAGCGAGAGCAAGGAAATGTTTTCCGTTTTAAGTATAAATAAGGCTACATATAGACTTGTAATTTATAATCCATACAACTACTAAAACTTTGAGAATCCAGCAGCGATTATAATTGTGAATTACATTCAACCAGCGGTACATCGATTATACAAGCTCATCACGGATTCGTCACATGCTATGATAGTAAGAGATACCTTTCTTCTTTTGTATGTTAATAAGAATCTTATACTACCTCCATCCCTAAATGATTGTCACATTTGACTTTTGGTGGTCAATAAAACACGATTTAAAACATAAATATCTTTTATTCAACAAGTGAAAAAATTATAACAAGTTGATATTTCAAAAATATATATTGAGACGAATCTAACGAGGTCCCACAAGACTATATTATTTCTTATCGTTTAATGAGAATTCATGATCAAATTTTATTGTAATTGACCACAAAAGTCAAAATGTGACAATCTTTTAGGGATGGAGGGAGTATTAATTATGCTAGTGATTAATATATATTTTTTCAATTAGACATGGAATTCATCTATGTTTCATTCGAAAATGTCAACTACCTCTTTATGGTATGAATAAGCTCCTATGCGATGATCGACTTTTTGATGTTGAGATATAAGGATATGATGAAGAATGAAGCTTCTCGCAAATGGTTGAGTCATACATGTGGACAATTATGTATTCCGGATTATCGTTATTAAGTGTTGTTTTTTTGGATCAATTTATGTTTTGCACTTAGTAATAATTAGTTTAAGTAAATATTAAATAAATTAGTACAAGCAAAAAACAAAAATTGAATGTGGAGTTTGATTGACGTCGATACTGGCATACTGCTGCCAATCCGACACCATATTTATAGTTACATATAAATTAATTAGTACAAGTAAATATAAAAATAAATTAATATTGGCGTAGACTTGGAGTCGGATGTCAAGTCGCCGACTTCATGCATTCTGACGCCATTATTTGTTTCTAGTGAATTAAAGGCCGGGGTTCAGCAATAAAACAGATCTAATACACAAAACACCAACTCAAACAAATCACCTCCTCATCAAAGACTATCCTTAAACACATTTATCACATTGTTGAAGGTCAACTTGCAAGCACTTGGCCAAATTTGGCTCTAGGGTTAACGTATGATTATTTTTGGGATTATGATTATCTTGGTTTAATTGTAAATATATATTCAATAAATATTTAGGGAAAATGTTTGAAAATCGTTCTTGGATATATCGTAATTGTTATAGTTTTGATAGTCAATCATCGCATGAATATCTGTATGGTAGTGTACTGGAATTTATTAATGTTGTTAAAAGTTATTCCTTGGCAAATGTATAGTTGGTATACGATGTCCGTGTAGCAGATCAGATGTCAAAATTCGAATGTGTGTGATAGTACCGAGGTTGAATTTCATTTTATTTCTAATGATTTTGATCGAGACTTCCTCAAAATGTGGTTTATGATGGAGATGTTTAAAGTTGTTCTCCCGATGTAGGGGCTTGTTCTCCTGTTAATGATAATCAATATACGTATTTGATAGAGGATGGTCTGAATTTGCATATTGGCGAGAGATGATTTTTTGAATTTGGGGATACTCTAATGAACAACACAGTAAAAGTATAGAGGACCCAAATGCAGAAGCTACTACGACATATTGGGGGTTGTTAACCAGCAATTATGGGACGGTTGCACTGATGAGTACGAAGTTATCAATGTCGACTTAGTTGGTAAGCCTACATCAAGTACACATATATTTCGAGTTTAAAATATGAACTATCAATTATTAGAACTTAAAATTGGAAAACTCCTTACTAATGAAAGTATCAAGCAATATGACTGATGACTAAATAATTTGGTCATTGATGACATCTGACCCAAGCTTCCAACTAGGGGTCTTGGTTCAACTCTAGTTTGTTGGTCTTGGGTCAACTCTAGCTTGTTGGAGATAATTTATCTCATATTTCATTCTATCCATCTCTCATGAGCTGATATCAGTTAGTACTTCATATGTTCTTTATTATTTGTCTTTCTAGTCTTAAGTTTTTGTTCTAAGTATTTGTATTTTTAGCATAATTAATTGTAAGTTTACATTTTCAATGTAATTTTCTAGTAATTTTTTTTATGAAGTTATCAACCAACTAATTATATAGTTTCAATTGATTGCTATTTTACATTTTCAATGTACTTTTTAACTACTTTTTATTCTCTTTAAACTATGTGCTAATTGCTAGAAAGACAAATAAAAAAGAATGGAGACAGTAATATTTTATTATATATGTATTTATTTGTAATATTATTCTCAACAATAATATTTATCTATTTTAGAAATAGCAATATCACTTAACGAGAAGCCAAACTAGTTTCCATCTCCATAGTATTCCTTAGATACAATTTATAAATAAAACATGATCATAAATAAAATAATAAAATTGCATCGGGCGGCCAATTTTATTTCTTGTGATTATATATATGTGATTATTGCTAAGGTAGGATTCCATCTTTAATTTTCATAGTATTCCTTAGATGCAAT
The DNA here is from genome assembly GCA_003412495.2 of Echium plantagineum. NCBI lineage: Eukaryota > Viridiplantae > Streptophyta > Magnoliopsida > Boraginales > Boraginaceae > Echium > Echium plantagineum. The sequence goes on along the minus strand of CM016562.1, from coordinate 29,462,228 downwards.
TTATGAATAATCACTTACTGTGTCTGTCTTGTATATCAAACTTCTTCCCTATAAATACATATGTTTTCCTGCTCATATTTACACAAATAATTAATTAACTTTCTTCAAAAGCGAAATAATACTCTTCAACTCGCAAAAAGGCAATGAAGTATCTCATCACTTTGTTGATTGTAACTACAATCGTTGCTTCGAGTAAGTTACTTGGTCGAATGTGTACGACCACCTCTCTCGTTTATTTTCTTGCGTCGTCCTTGTTTTATTTATCTCATTTTTTAATTTATTTTATAGACGAAAACTTGGTGGCGAAGGTGGTTGCTGACACTCCAGATTGTTTTAACGACTGCGACAACGCAAATGGAGGTATCGATTGCAAGCCAGGGTGCTATTGTGCATCATATTCAGGAATGACGAAAGGAGTTTGCTTAGTAAGTGCTCAAAGTATTAACAACAAACTCAAAACTCTTTGCCTTTCACATGGCGATTGCGCTTCTTATAGTACCAATCAAGGAGACGTTGCTTCTTACTGTTTACGACCCAATGGAAGCGCGTATGGCTATTGCAGCACCTCGAAATCGAAGACACCTTGATGCCATGACAAGCTAAGGAAATGTTTAGCTCCTCATCCATATACATATATATACATGTACATGTATTTGGAACATAATAAAAACCCTGTATTAATAAAACCATTGTCAATGTATATTCTGACAAATTAAATGAGGAGATAAATATATGAGATATTTATGATGAGCAAATTGCCGAAATGGTCCCCGATAGTATGATCAAGTTGCACTTTGGTCCCCCAATAGTTACGCGGTTGCACATTAGTCGCCAAAAGTCGTCAAAAAGTTGAACTTTAGTCCCCACGTCAAGTTTTCCGTTAACATTTCAGGTTTAGGCGTTGAAATTGGTGTAGAATATAATTTTTTAAGAACTAAAGTTGATTTTTTGCCCAAATTGGTGCCAATGCAAAATGAAACTCCACCACCCCTCCCGCCAAAACTCTCTTTCTTACTCACTCCAATTAGGGTTGTGGAGTTTCATTTTGGCACTAATTGGGGCAAAAAATCAACTTTAAGTCTTAAAAATTATATTTTTACCCCAATTTTAACGCCTAAACCTGAAATGTTAACGGAAAACTTGACATGGGGACTAAAGTGCAACTTTTTGACCACTTTCGGGAGCTAATGTGCAACCGTGTAATATTGGGGACCAAAATGATCTTTTTAAAAAGATAGAGTATAATGTTTTTGGTTCAGAATTTTAGTTTACGTTCCGTTATTAAGGGAATATTACGTTTGTTTTGACATACATAGAAATGTAAAACTTTGTTGGGGATATATATATATATATATATATATATATATATATATATATATGGTCCAATACATACTTACATATTTGTCGAAAATATCAATTACTTTTTCCGTCCCTAAAAAGATTGTCATATTTTGACTTTTGTTAGTCAAACATTACAAAATTTGATCATGAATTCACATTAAACGATAAGAAATAATAGTCTTGTGGGACCTTGTTAGATGTGTCTCAATATATATTTTTGAAATATTAACTTATTATAATTTTGTCACATGTTGAATAATAAATATTTATGTTTTAAATCATATTTAGTTGACCACCAAAAGTCAAAATGTGACAATCTTTTGGGACGGAGGGAATATTAAAATTAAATAAGAACTCCTTTGGAAATGGAAGGAATAACGCTTTGGCACGAGTTAAACATTACATTGAAAGGGCCATGAACAAGTAACCAAATTTCATCGGGCATCCCATCTATTTATCCGATTCCATCAAGGCCAATCTCAACTATACTCGTAATATTATAATTATTTAAATCACACTTGTGCCTATAAATATGTAATTGATCATCATACTTCAAATATCTACCATACTACACAAATAACCAACTCTAATAAATTAAAGGTCTTTTCAAGTCGCCAGAGAGCAATGAAGAATCTTACTATTAGTTTGATGATTTTCCTAGCACTCGTTGCTTCAAGTATGTTATATAATCAATTGACTAAATTCATCATAATATATTTCTTTTGAGTACTTTTACTCTTTTTCATAAATTGATAGTAGTCAAACAATTTATGAGATCCAAAATCAAAATACTAACCAAATTATCCTAATATTCACTACTACAAATATTCACTTGGAGGACACTTCAAAATGCACTTAAAGAGCACATTTAAACGCCCTCCTTAGATGTGCCTCCCAAGTGGTGGCCCCCGGTAGTGCTCTCCAAGTACTTGAAGGGCGCTCATACGATGGCCCTCCAAGCAGTAGCGGATCTAGATGTTTCAAAGTGCCTATTCGAAATCGATATAATTTTGAAATATGTGTTCAAAACACTTAAATATATTCAAATTTAAATTTCAATGCCAATTTTTACATTAATTTTTCTTTATATATACATAATTTTTTTTCAAAAAAAAAGTGGGTGTATGACTGAACGGGCCCGAACGTGAACACGTCCGCCACTGCCTCCAAGTGCTCACTTGAACGACACTCATAACTTCCCAGTAGTGGATGCTATTTTTCACAATTCCGATATCCACGGCTCATGTTCGTATGGAGTTCGATTGTGTTTCTTGTTTTATTTGCAGGTGAAATTTTTGTTGATAAGGTAGTTGGTGACACTCCAAGATGTTTCAATGAGTGTGACAAGACCAAAGGGAAATTATGCAATCCAGGATGTTATTGTAAGCCATATTCTGGAACTACAAAAGGAGTTTGCTTAGTGAGTGATGACAATAATAAAGAGGACAAACCTCAAATACGTTGCCTTAAACATACTGATTGCATTACTAATACTAATGAAGGAGATGATGCTAATTATTGTTCAAGAACTAATGGTAGTGCATATGGATATTGCACTTAGCCCAAATTAAATACCAACAAAACCATAAACTCTTAAGGTTATCATAAGGAAATGTTTAGCTCCTCATCATCCATATACATGTATATACATGTATGTGGAACATAATAAAAAAACCATGTAATAATAAAACCATTGTCAATGTATATTCTGACAAATGAGGAGATAAATAAATGAGATTTATGCTCAATATACTATATATTAAATAAAGTGTATTAATTGTCTCCGTAAGAACTTTGATTAAAAAGTGATCTTTTAAAAAGATATAATGTTTTTGGTTCCGAATTTTATTAGTTCAAGGTCCGTCACTAAGTAAATATTACATTTGTTTTGACATGTGTTAAATAGATCATAGATAGATTATATTTCTCCCCCTTTTTTGTTATAAAATTTTCGAGATGTAAAATTACTATTTTTCACCTAAAAGTCATTTGTAAGGCACATGCAATAACTAATAGTTGGCTTTACATAATATTTAACAATAGGAATAAAGATAATCAATTTAAAATGACACTTACTGAATGAAACCATAATTCCATGAGTAAGTGAACGATGAACTCAAGTAAAATGAATGATGACCGAAGCTTATACCCTTAAAAATATACAGTATTATTTAATTATAGACAATATCAATTATGATGTACCATTTCAAAAATCCTCAACGTAGGACAATGGTTCTAGAGTCACAATGTCACCATAAGTACATAACATATTTAATTTTATTGCTACTATAAGCTTATACCCTTATTTTCATAACATATTTAATTTTATTGCTACTATAAGCTTATACCCTTATTCATATTGTATTTGTGAGATAAATTCAAATTTTTCTTAAACTTTACACAAATGTAAATATTCCTTCGATAAACGGACGAAGGGAGTAGTACTATAAACAGTCCTAGAATTTTAAGTTTTCACTACAATCATTTTCATTTTTAGTTCGAGGATTGAATTAATTAATTAATCATCAAATGCTAATAAGTTGAACTAATCTTCGAACGTCCCATAACTTGTTTAATTGCACGTCAACTTATTTGTCATAATCTCTGTTTATGACTATCTCTATTATGCAATATTTTAGATATCCATTCAAATTGCACTTAAACAAATTAGCTTCATAATCATCTGACTTTTGAGTAGCAAATGAAGTGGCCAAAATGCTATTGGTCACTCTGTAAATTTCGTTAATAATTCAACCAATAAAATATAAGTATATAACAAGATGGAAGTAATCAAATTTATTCTATAATCCTATTCAACCATTGTCTACATCTAAATAAAAATAAACCCATATATAAAAACACAATAGAAAGCCAAACAACATTCGTTTATACAGATGGTCTAGAAAATTTGTCAAAAATCAAAATTTAGTTATTAAGATTTATTATATTGGTACATTAAGTCTTAACTTTTAACGAACCTCGGCATGTGACATATTTTAAAGCCGGTTTTTTCCGTTAACCATATAAGCGTTGAATTGATTTGCACTATCCCCATCGGTCCGATCTACTTTCCCAGTCGAACCTCTCATTGTACACATAATTATTAGTAATTCCTCGGCCAGTGCCAACACTAGTACTCCTTCTAAACCATCTCTTTGGACTTCTTTCAGTAGGAAACATTGCATCACTCACTACCCTCCGTAGCCCTGTATTTTCCAGCCTCTGTTGCCCACCCTCTGGTAACCTTAAGGTGAACCGTTCAATATCTCGAGCCCTCGAGTTTGATATTTTCGAAATTTGTAAACGTGACCTAGCCGGATCATGGTCCCGGATAGGTGACTGAACCACAATTGTCACCGTACTCATACCACTTGGCAATTCACTACTCTCTTGTGACCTAGTCGAGTGAGCTGAACCCGGAACAAACTCCCATATTGGTAAATTATTAGGATGGTTGATCATTTCTTCTTCGGTAACATGTTCGAGGTTTGCTCGACATACTGGACATGTAACATGACCCGTTAGCCACGTGTCAATACATTCGGTATGAAACACGTGGCAACATTCTGGAAGTAGTCGTAATGTTGCATCATCATCAAATTCGCTTAGGCAAACCGCGCATTCTAGCGCGGTTTTGCCAATTGTGAGATATTTCACATCACCATATAGAAAAGTAGGAAATTTGTGTATGATTTTAGGGTCAATCCCCTGACTTCGGTCCCTTATAGGTACTCCTCGGCCACTACTATTCCCCAACCAAGCTTCCATGCACCGCCGAACGTAAATGGAGAGGCATCCCACAATGAAGAAGGTTGCGATGAGGCCGACGAAAAGAACCGCCATCCCCGGGCTTAATTGAAGCGGATATTGCAATATGACTTGATCTTTTGATGACGACGATGAGGAGGAGGGGTCACCGGTTTGAGCAATAACATTTTGCTGGAGAAGCAACAACCATTGGATGATGAACAAGGTTGTAATAATGTTGAATTGGATGGTAGCATGTTTGGTTTCCAAGATTGTGATGCTCCAACAATTCTGCATAGATGAAATTTAATGTATAAGATCTAAATGATTTTTTGAGAAGCATAAATGAAAATGTATTTATGTTTAGATGTTATTTATGAGATGAAACTATGAAGAAGTCAAAATGGAAGTCAGAACAAATAAAGCTGACGTGCGGTTTAAGAGATAGTATTTGAGATAATTGCACAAATAGTATTGGCAGTTTGTCAAAAGAAAAGACTTAGTCTTTGGACTTTGGAGTTTCAGTTGGTGCACTAATAGTCTTTGGAGTTATGAAACTGTTGCGCAAACAGTCTTTTTCTTTATAAAAACTGTTATATATAATGAAAACTTAACGGAATGTTTCTTTTTTAATTTTTTTAAAAATAAATATGAAGTTTTAAGTAAAAAAATATATAATTTGACGGAATATTAATATTAAATTGAACAAAACATTAACAATAGTTAAATTGATGCCACTAAATTGAAGCTCTTGTACCAATCGTTAACCTCAAATTAGATAAAACATTATCATGTCAACATTTTTTTTACAACTATTAACTTCAAAATAGCGATTTGTATCAATCGTCTATTATTAAAGCCACTAAATTGATGTTCCAAAACAACTCATGCCTAGCAAAAACTGAATTTCTAAAGATCAATTTATCGAAACAATATCCTTTCATCTCTTAATTTTTTCTTTTCGTGGGTTTAGAGTAAAAGAGAAGCAGGGAATGTATAATGAAAAGTTGGGAATAGAAGGTGAAAATTTTTAATTGATGTTAACCTATGTTAGATTTAAATGGTGGAGTAAACTGAAGGATCATTTGCGCAATAACTCTCTAACTCTAGGGACTATTAGTGCACCAATTCAAACTCCAGTGACTAAGTCTTTCCTTTTGGCAAACTCCCAGGACCATTTATGCAATTTTCTCGATAGTATTTTGTTACTCTGAATACATTTATAAAAGTTTTCTTTTTTAGCTACTATTCAAAACCAAACAACAAATCTAATGGGTGTAGATCGTCACCGATTTCCCGCAAGCATTTAGTTTATATATCATTACGTTGAAAACTCGGCATGATGATATATGCTACGAATAAGGTCAACATCGAATGTCAAAAGTTCGGTTCATTGTAGGTTGTGGGCGCGTGTGGCATCACCCAGGTCCAGCCTTCCCCGAATAACAAATGTTCGTCCTCGACATCCTCGTCAATTTTCATGTGGAACCATTTAGTGTATAAGTTGACTTTTAACCGACAGTTTTCCCATCTATTCCATGCTACACTCAGCCTAGAATACCTTCAAAATTCTTTGTGATCATACAAGCCATACAATTAGAAATGTAATAACTTAATGAGTATATATTGTAAACTAAATACTTTAAAATGAAATTACCATTTATTCTTCCAAACCAGCTGCCATTATGATATTGAAGAAGTGACCACAACCAATGGTATATGTTATGAATATCATCATCTAGTTCAAATAAGATAAAAACAAACAATATTAAGTGTAATTGCTTGAGAGTTAGTTCTCGGAGTTGAGAAATTTGCCACAAACGGTATACAGGTGGATCTCACGAGGTACCATTTGAGCACACTAACCGTTATAAATCAACGTTCACAAAAATGACCTTTTGAAAATTAATGGGGTGCCGATGGGTACCCTGTTAGGCCCACTAGAGAGTGGCCTCGAGTCGAATAGGGGCCTCTTATATCCTTAAGACTCAGCCCGATAAGTATGTTTGGCCGGTCTCGAATTTGAGGAGGGTTGGCCCAAGCTGACACTTAAGGAGCCGAACCTGTCCAGCCCGGTTTGGCTGACATGTGTAGTTGGAACCTTGGAGGAAACCTCATAGCTGCACTGATGGTGAAAATATTAGCATTTTAGATGGTTTTCATTCCCACTTCTTCAATAAAACATTATATATTAATATAATCTTTTTAATTAATTTTAATGGACTTTCTAACCATCAGACAGAAGTTTCCTAGTTTTCGGAACGGGTGTTATCCCCATCAGACAGAATTTCAAAAGGGCATTAACAATTGCAAGTCCCTGGAACGGGTGTTACCCCATCAACGAGAAGTACAATTGTGCCCTCTTCCTACAAGTCAATGTTAGCATAAAATATCCAGAGATGTACCTGCAAAACGAACACAATTGAGACTTAGAAAAGTATTAGGATGTAATTTGAAATTTCACCGATAGTTAAGGGTGCAACATGAAAATAAGCCTACAAAATAATATACTAATATAAAGTCTTGTTAGATTCAATCACATTATATCTTTAAAATGTCAAATTCTTATAATTTTTCTATGTATAAAGTAGGAGATTTTTTACTTTACATGGTATCTCAGTATCAGGGCCGGTCCTAACATTTTGGGGGCCCTGTGCAAAAATAGAAAAATGGGGCCCTCAAAATAAATAATAAAATTTTTGACTTGTTACAATTTTTAAAATTAATGAAATCTAAGTTCATTTACTACGTGAACATTTAAATTTTTTGAGAAAAATCATGAATGTCGCCTTTTATGAATTCACAAGTTCATTTACTTGTTCTCTTTCTTTCTTTCTTTTTCCAAACAGATATTTTCTAGGTATAATATATAAATAAAATACACAATGAAAGCAAATTTTTTTAGTTATATATTAAAAACCCCAAGAATATAAAATTGAAAGAAAATATTTAGTTATATAAAAGATTACATATATGTGAAATATCATTTCATCATTTCACTATTAATATTGTTAAAACTTTATCACATAAATTCGAAATTGATAGAGAATTCTTAAGACGAAAAATATTTCTTGAATAATTTACATAGTGAGCAAATAGTATCGTTGTTGAGTTTAAAAAATGTATTAATGACTTCTTTAATTGTCAATAGAAATAGTGGAAACATAGTTGATTATTGAGAATTTGAGTTTAAAAAATGTATTAATGACTTCTTTAATGGTATTAATTATTGATTGAATTATAAATTTATTTGAATGGTGAATTGAAAAAATAACTAGCATTAATGATGAAAGATTATAGATTTATAATGAACATGGATCAATACAATTGGATAATGGACAATGTATGTATATAGAGTTGGGCTTAAAATATAAATAGGTTCAATAATTTTTAAAATTTTGGGGCCCCTTTTAAAAGGGGGCCCTGTGCGGCTGCACCGGGCTTACACACTAACGGGCCGGCCCTGCTCAGTATGAATAGAAATAAAGAAGATCAGGGTTAGTCAAGTTTAGGAGATCTACCGCTTAGTACGGACATACGATTAACTAAATAACATGCCTCTCAACAAAGGAGATTTTGGGTTAGATAACACCATTCTAAACTCAAAATTAACTTAGAGCACATATTTATATTTTTTTAGTAAAATAACATAAAATGAGAATAAAATGACTGATTTACCCTTACAAACTTCGAGATATTCAATTATTTTTAAGATTTTTTCAAAAAAAAATTCGATTTCCCTTCGTTTTTTCGGGGGTTTTTTTCAAAAAAAATTCCGATTTCTTTTCAAGTTTTCTTTCAATTTTTTTTTTCGAGTTCTTTTGAAGTTTTTATTAGTAAAAAAGATTCGATTTTGATAGTTGTTTTAGCTAAAAGTTTTGATTTTGGCGAAAAAGTTTAATTTTGATATTTGGTTTTCATAGCTTTTTGACAAAAAGGTTCGATTGTGTTCGTTGTTTCGGCAAAAAAGTTTGATTTTGACAGTCGTTTTGGTAAAAATGTTTGATTTTTTTTTTCCTTTTTTGAAACAACTAGCAAAATCAATACTTTTTTACGAATTATAACTACCAAAATCAAACATTTATGCCAAAATAATTATCAAAATCGAACCTTTTTGTCAAAAAACTATGAAAACCAAACTTTTTTGACAAACAAATATAAAAATTGAACATTCTCCCCAAAATCAAAACTTTTAGCTAAGACAACTATCAAAATCGAATATTTTTAAAAAGAAATTGAAAAAAAAATTGAAAAGAAATCGAGAAAAAGTTGAAAAAAGATCGAAAAAAAAATCGAAAAAACTCGAAGAAAAAAGCTTAAAACAATTGAATATCTATAAGTTTGTGAAGGGGTAGATTAGCCATTTCATCCCCAGTTTGTGCTTTTTTGCTAAAAAATATAAATGTATGCTCTAAGTTAAATTTTGGTCTAAAAGGATGCTACTTATCCCAAAATCTCACGAACTAAGGGCCGAATGTCTTCTCTTTAAAATGTTATATTCATTTGCCAATTCGATAGCGGACTTGCTAACCTTACGCATGATTTGGTGAGCAGAGAAATGGAAATGACAAATAGCCATAGTAGACTTCTTTCGATTTTTTTTTATAGTGTTCGTGAAATGTGAAAATATCTCTATCAAATAAAGATGGAGAGAGTATATATATTTTACGGCACTTGGTTGGGATGAACAGTTCCTATTCAGCACATTGGTCAATTATAATTTTAAATATCGATTAATCACATCACGTGGTCATTACTCAAGTCATTAGTCATGGACAATTTAAAAACTTCACATATTAGTTTAGTGGAAAAAAGAATTAAAATAACTCCAAATCCCCAATTCGTTATATAATAATGGTAACAATGTAATTAAGGATTAGGTATTATTTTAATGAGATTAATTTTTTTTTTCCATAAAATTAAATGTGAAATTAAATATTTGCTCATGACTAGTGATCACGTGATGAATACATGATGTAATTAAGAATAATTTAAAATAATAGGTGATCAATTAAAACCTTTTGAAAAGTGAGGTGATGAACTGAAAATTCATGACCAAAAAACAGATGATCATCCCAACCGTTTGGCGTATATTATATCCAGAAAATAAACAATGAAACAAGACATCTTGAGAAGTTTGTTGAGCAAATAGTTTATTGTTGAAGTAGTTCCAAGCTAGTTTTACGGTCCCGACTGATAAATGATGATAGCACATGGCACATCTGTCTCCTAGTTGGCTAGTTGTTCGGCCGATAACAGCAGAGACCACCCATGTGAACCCAACTAACCCCCAAAACAAACCCCCATCCTTCTTCTTATTTACTCCAACTCATACTAAATTACAAAAAACCACAGCTGCCTACTTTCACACTATTCCAAAAATTCACCTCTTTTTTCTTTCTCTTTCCGTGCGACACATTGTATATGATTCTTCCCTTTTCATTTTTCCAACTACGTGTTAGATCTACATTTGCCCCGTTAAAAGCTGTAATAAACAAATTTATCCTTACTTTTTTCAATTTCATGTTAGATCTACACTGGTCTCATAGATGCTGTGATAACCAAATTTATCCTCAGCCTGGATATAAGCACATAACTCGAGTATTAAATATTACTCCCTCCATCCCTAAATGATAGAGTCACTTTCCTTATTTAGAAATCCCTTTATTGATTCTTATTTTGACTAAAATCAATGTGCTAAAATGGAGGGAAAATTATTAACAAGATACAAATTCAAATTGACCTAAAACTTTGTACATAATCAAACGCGCCTATCAAAAAGGGATGGAGGGAGTACCTCCAATCCTAAACAAATGTCTTTCTAGATATTTTAATAATATCGAAAACAAATATTTTTTTACATAAACCAATATATAATATATCACTTTTTCCTTTAATATCTCTATTTGCATCATATAATTAAGTGATAATTGAATAATTAATGATTGTTTTATAGGAACATAAATGAAAAGTGTGAATGTAATGACTGTTTTTTAATTTGTGTGAGTTGTCTATAAAAATATTTGTTTTGAATTGCAGGGAGTATACATTTGTGCCCCAAAAATGTTAAACTGTAACTTTAACAGGACAGTACTCCCCATTGTGCCGTATCCCGAGAATTGCAAGAGGTAAATTTTGGATATGCATCAGGTAATCAGGTAAATTGAATCGGTCCATAGGCAGTTCCTTTTTGTTATACTACTGATTTGTGATTTGTACTTACTCCGCTATTCTGCCCAAGACCGGGTGAGGAAGAGTTAAAGAGACATAAAACTAAAAATAGTCGCCCTTCAACCTATTTCACAACAAATTCTACATTGTATGAAATTCGAACCTATGTTACTCATCCCAAATTCTTTACCATAAAATATCTCATTCTCATTGCTATTTAAGGTCAAAATTTAATTCCCAAAATATTAAGGTAGATCTAATATGAAACGTAGAGATTTTTTCACTACCAAACTAGAAACACCGTTATTAAAACTAATCAATTTGCTTGTGCAACAACAAACTAATTTGCACCAATTCAATATTAAAGCACTAACTAACATATTTTGGTATCCAAATAGGACGACTTTTGTCTTGTTAATTAACTTACATCCTTAATCGGTAACATGAGTAAATTGTAAGAACAATTTGCTTAAACCAAATACAAGTACAAACCTACTCAACATTATCATGATCAAGTATTTAAGTGGAATTTTTTGAAGTATATACACAACATTATTAGTGGAGTACTTTTTAATGTTACATTCAAAATATTAATTTAAATTAAATTGCAACAATTAGTACTCCGTAATAAAGAGATCATATATTAAATCGAAAGTAACAATAAACAATAACAATGGTAAAATATATGAGCAACATAATAACAATGTACCGTCGTCACCCTCATCATCTCTCATCTCTAATAATAATAATCAACACAACCACTAATCATCACTAACCAAATAATCAACAGTAAATTTAAAATAAAAAATAAACTAACCCCCTATTAAAACACCACCATCAAACAATCATAACAACCCAAAACAAACCCCCATCAAATTAAATAATTTAAAGTAACATCGCGGCGGCCAAGAGCGCAACAGCGGCAGATCCGGCAACAGCAACACCGTTCAAGGAAGCGGCGTTGGTAGATCCAGCGGGGGAGATCGATGGAGTGTCGGCGATGGAAGGAGGTAAAGCAGAGCCGGAGGGAGCACCGAAGGGGGCGGTTGGTGGTGCAGGTGGGGAGAGTAGAGGAGATTCAGTTGGGGAGCCAACTGGCGGTTGTACGGCAGAAGGCGGTGTAGCGAGAGGCGAAGCGGCGGGAGAAACCTTGGGAGAGGCGGCTGGTGAAGCTCCGGGAGCTTGAGAGAAAGCTGAACCAATAATAGCAACTAACATCAAAGCAAAGAGCATTCTTGAAAAAGCCATTGTTGAAGAGTATATATTTTCTCTTTCTAGAAATATGAAAATTTATGTATAAATTAAGAGAGAGAAAATGCAGAGAAGAGAGTGATTAGGTTTTTGGGAGTTTGAAGGGGAAGGTGATATATATAGGAATTTTTAGAGAGGAAAAATAGGGATTGTGATTTATGTTTTTTGTTTTTGTAATTTTGAGGCGGTGATGAAAGAAAGATAATTCTTTACGTAACTTATTTTCATGTGTAAGAAAGATTTTGGTTGACAACCATTGACATAGGGGAAGAGTGTTTTTTGGGGGACGCGTGAAGAAACTTGGATCGTACACGTGTTAGATGTAGTAGCTGATCGAGTCGAGCCGGTCATGAACATATGAATTTTTTTGTTCGAGTCGAACACTAAATGAGTCGAGGCTGAACAAAATATTTTCTTTCGTGTGATTAGATCGAATCGAACTTTGATCCGCGCATAAAAGTTATAGTCTCTCTATTTCACTATAGTTGATCATGTGACTAAAAAATATTTTATTAATGAAAAAAAAATTTACTAAAATTAGCATTATATCCTAGATAATACTGTAAGTATGATTACCCTATTGATAGCAAAATCAATCTCTAGAGTTCAAACAACGATTAGGGTTAAAAATCAAACAAATGATATCAAACGACATGTAATTTCTAAATAATCAATTACTCCCGCCATGTTTTTTTAATTGTCTGTTTAGTTTAAAGTTTTTTGTTTGAAAATAATTGTCACTCTAGCATAATAAATTATAATTTTATATTTTAATGTGATTTTTTCTTAATTTTTTATAGTGACAATCAAATCAATGTACTTTTTTTACTAGTTTTACGTTAAAATAATCTATACGAAAATGAGTAAAATGACAACTAAAAAACTAATCGATTATTATAAAAAGAATTTTTATTTATTTATTAACTACTCTCTCCAATCCAAAAATAATAAAAAATCCAGACATTTCACACAAATTAAGAAACAATCATTACATCTACACTTTCCAACTATACCTCTATAAAGCAATCATTAATAATCCAACTATCACTTAACTATATAATACTACTATCATTATTTTTTTTGAGTTACTTTATGCAAATAGGGATATTTAAGAAAAAAATGGTATATTGTACATTGGTTTATGTAAAAAGACATTTTTTTTAATATTATTGAAATGTCTAAAAAGACATTTTTTTTAGATTGGGAGAGTATTATCTATTTTGAAGTCGACATTATGCCAATCTAGTTTGAATATGAAATAATCCTTGATAATAAATTGTTCATAATAATTGTTAAAGGAATTCACACGAAAAAACATCATTATGGGCAAAAAAATTATATTGTTGTGTGAAATTTCAGAGCAAATAATGAAATACTAGTATTTCTTTATTTTAAGAATATTTCAAAGCAAATAATGAAAATACGCATATTTTTTATTTTTACAAAAAAAACTCCGTAACATGTTGATAGAGATTATTCCTCCCTAAAAACCTGATTGAAATGTGAGATTCTGTGGACCGTTTGATTGATAATTAATCCATTAAAATTGATGGTTACCGTTATGATAGGCACGTTCTCGGAGAAATTAATGAGATGAAGCTTTTACTTTTTCTCGAGTGTGGGGTTACAAAGAAGACTAGACATCTACTTCAAAAATGATGATGATAATGACTTCCAACGGAATACTAACAGGTGTTGCTCATGTGAATTGGTGTGTTTAGACTTCTACGTTAATGTTGTCTCTCTAATTACTTTGGTGTAAACCCCACTTCGAACGTTCATGTTTCACATTAGTGTGTAGAGACAATTATCGATTTAATTTTAGATGGTGATATGAAGTTATTTTAATTTCAGATAGTTATAGTGTTGCAGATCAGTTTCGTGTTCACGTGTTGTAATATAGTCTTCGATAGTGATAAGAACTGCACATTAGTCCTTATTTTTTTAGAGACCATGTTGTAAGAGTTGTTAATTCGGCTGACTATTTTCCAGCAATTGTGTCATTTTTAGAGACTAATTTACAACTTTGTAACTATTTAAGAATTAAGTGCAACTGCATTCCACTATTTAAAACCAAGTCTACAATTACCTCTTCATATTACAATAACTCCTACAAATCATATTTACATACATTATTGTAGGGGGCTAACAATATTACTTTTATAATATGAAATCTTTACCATATATAATGTCCAAGGTCTAAAAATATCACATATCAACTTCTTATTTTTTCAATTGATTATTTATATGCGAAAAATAACTGTCCTTACTCCTTTATTAAAAAGGTCGACAAAATAAAAAAAGTTACAATTTTCCAACATTTTAATTTTCACCATTAAAAAAAATAGAAATAAAAATTAAAAAAATAGATTAAAAAAAATAGAAATAAAAATTAAAAAAATAGATTAAAAAAAATTAAAAGTTGTCAAAAAGTATATTAAAAAAATAGAAATACAATTATTTGAAACTATATCATTGTTGAGTTGCTACTTTCAAGAGAAAAAGTAATCAAAAAGTTCATTGATAATGTAAAAGTACACTTTTCAATGTTAAAACGACAACTAATTTGAAATAAAAATTGTTTTAGAACGTCAATTATTTTGAAACGGAACAAGTAAAAAAAGAGAGAAGGAAATGACGTGTATTAGTGGATGAACTACGAAGTAAGGAGGCCGGTGATTTACCTCCCTAAAGTTTTAAAATACATTTTTGTTTATAAATCCAACTGCGCAGAATTTATTTATTTTCCTAACTTAATATACTGTTCTTAATCACTATATCTTTATATAATTAATTTATTGATTTTATTCTTGATGACGGATTTTTATGAGGAAATTAGGAGAATCAATTTCCGTGAACAATAATTAGCATGTGACAGTTGTTTATACTTATATTCTACTCGGTGTTGGGCATCGCAATAACAATTATTGTTAACAGCAAGCAGCCATAAAGAAATTGAGAAGAATAAGCAAGAGAACATGTAATTGAGGTCTACAACATGAATGCAACTTCTTCTGTCTCTTTGTACATTTATGAATCATTTATTGCATCATACACACACCCGCACCCTTCTCTCACCCCCTACATTGTCCCTGCATACTTACATCGTAAAAAACTAGAGTATAAAATACACATAATTTAGATTCTTCATGTAATATAGGTTTAATTTTTGGAAGGAGTAAATCTTGTATTAATGAAGTGGTTAACATGTAAGTTTTAGTCCCCTTTTTCGATATACCTCTTTTATGTATTTCAGAATTGAGTGTGTGGGTCATTAGTGTGACGGTTTTACACTTTTGAGAAGAGTAACTACATTTATTGAGGTTACATTAAAATAGAAATTGATAAGTACTACTACCTATTTAAAATGATAGTCGTTTGACTTTTTTGAAATTGAACTTTTGACCATTAATTACTAATTACTCCCTCCATCCCTTAATGTAAGGGCCATTTTCCTTTTTAGGAAATCCCTTAATTAAGTCTCATTTGTGAAACAAAGTGTTGGAGGGAAAATTTAAAATGTGAGAGGAATTTGAATTTTCTTAAAATGTGTGAAAAAGTAAATGGTTCTTATATTTAGGGATGGAGGGAGTATTACTTATTCTAAAAAATATAAAATATATATAGTTGGGTTCATTCTTTTAAACCTTAGGATGGCATAGGCTTGAAAAGGGCGAGGTTCAAATAATATTATTATGGTTCGAGAGAAAGTAACAGTATCTACTCGGAAGCCTTTATTTCTGTTGTATCAATTATCATTTCAACGATCAACTTCTCCTATAATAATAGATGTGGATCTCGGACCTATGAATGGGGATATTCCCGAAACTCACTCGGATTTCTTCCGTTTCATCGATTTTCTCCGGATCCTCCCTTTCTTCCGAAAAAAGGGAAGGAGAAGGATCTTCTTCGGTTGGCAAGTGCCTTTCCTTGCGTGGATCCTATTTCAATGGGAGTTATTCGTACCGAGGGTTCGAATCCCTCTCTTTCCGTTGATGGCTTTATTTTATCAAATTTCGTAAATTCTTTGTTCCCACTTTGGGTATCTCACTTTCACGCAATTCACGGGCTTCAACAAGCAATCGAGAAAATAACCTACGGGCGGGAAGGATGAAAGCATTACTTTCATAATATTAATTTTTCTTCTTTTACTAACATACATGAAAAATAATTGAAGGTCAAACATTTATCTCGATATGTAAGAAAGATAATTATTTTAAATTGGAGGGAGTATATGATAATCACATTGTCTTCTGCTCAAATTTATAAAAGTGATGGTTGATGGCTTAATAATCTGGTCGCATCTGATTCAAGCTTCCAAAGGACGTTACTTTTGGATACATATTTCCTCTCATATTTTCATTTTAATTGTTAATTAACTAACATATACTCTAATTATCTACTACTCCCTCCTGTTTTTCATATGACCTTTTAGACATTTTCACATAGATTAAGAAAAAATTAAAAGTTGTCTAAAAGTTATAAAAAAGGTACATTGAAAATGTAAAATGTCAATTGATTGTCACTATATTATTGGTTGGTAAATAATTTCAATAAAAAAAGCAAGCAAAATGAATATTAATATTGCAAAAAGCATTTTGAAATTATAAGACGCCATAAAATAAAACAAAACAAAAAATCTAAAACGTTATATAAAAAAACGAAGAAACTATTAGCTAATAATTTTTATATTCTGAATTTGTAATACTATTATATTTATATTGTCATTGTTAATCAACAACAAAAAAAACTTCCTATTATCATTAGGGAGATGCTAATTTGTTGTGTTTGTTTTCATTTTCACTTTACATTTTTTAAAGTATGCCTCTTATGTAAATCTTTTAAATTTTGCCTCTTTTCAATTGTCATCGTGGTTTCATCCTGTCTATTACGGGTAAAGATTTTTTCCAAACGCATATATGATAGCTACATTCGTTATTTCCATACTTGAAGTCAAGTAAAACGTACCAACTAAAACAAGTAACCAACTATATCTGGTAAGGTAGCTGATCAACACAAAAAGTGGACCAAGTATTCGCATAGACTCAATCTATGGCTTAGTGATCACATTTCTTGGTGCATTTCACATAAGTCTTGAGAATGATGCATGTTGGCGTACAACTTGTTTAGCGTAACAATTGTTTACACGGCTACTACGTCAAGATCATCCTGGACTGTGGACTTTGTTATTATTTGGTGACCCTCGTAGTATGGTGAAGCGTCTCCGGATGCGTGAGCTGTGCAAGTCCATGACAAAAGTAATATATTAGTTCAGGAGAGGTTTTGGAATGCCTTGATTGAACTCGGAGATATAGTTTACACCTTGTAGAGTCAAGAGATAATTGATCATCTCGGTTAAGACTACTGTATCCCTTTTAAGGAGATTGTGATTTTTCACAAGCCTTGAGATAATTGTCAATAGTCCGAGTAAGTGGTTTATTGTTGCGCTTTGGTCTCATTAAGTGCCATTGATGTGCAAATAATTCATGTAAGTGTATAACGGGTGTGTAAGTAGTCTCTAAATTAATGGTTGCGTTAGTTGTTGATTGGAGAAACAAAATTTCAGTCTATTTTCGATTAAAATTACTAATTTAAATAAAAATTGTGGAGCAAAACAGAAATTCAATCCCTCTATTTTAAAGTGTAGTATTTGAGGTAGTTCTAGTTAGGGCTGTGCATATAAATCGAAACCGAACCGAGCCGAACCGTAAAAAACCGAAAAATACAAAACCGACAAAAACCGAGCCAATTTCGGCTCAAACAATTAAAAACCGATAATAAATCGGTTTGGTTACAACCAGAAAACCGGTTGGTTAGTAACCGAACCGAACTGGTCCTCGTTCACTTTTGTTGTAGTGTAAGCTAGAGAAGAATTAATCCTTAGACAAGATTGTTCTTGAAGATGAATCTAAGAAAATATGACAAGATGTGGACTAGAATACCAATTTATATCATTTAGACCATAAAAATTCCTATCATTCAACGATGTGGGACAAAGTTTGCTAATACCAAGCATTGTTATCATTAAGCATTGGAAGTGTAATGTTATCCCACATCGTTTCTCCATATACATTGTATGCTCTAAATAATCTTATAAATTGGGACAATGTCTCTCAGCTTTCTTGTGAGTCAAAGCTTGTCCGACATCGTTTTTTGTATACATTATATTATATATGGTCTTAATCAATTTATAAATTGGGAGTCTAGTACATTAAAACAATCAATCTTTCCAACATAATAAGAACCGAACCTTCCCTGGAAGAGTCACCCTGATCAAATCCGTCCTTCAAGCTATCCTTGTCTATCCGATGGGAGTCTACAAGTTCCCCCTCCACACACTCCACGAGATTGACAAATTATTAGCTAATTTTCTCTGGGGAAGTCTGCAAGTTCGAAAAATTCATTGGATCAACTGGGAATTCCTCCACTTGGATAAAGACAAGGGAGGACTAGGTTTTAAACACCTTCATCACTTCAATCTTGCTCTCCTAGCAAGAAATAGTTGGAGAGTGATCAATCAACCTAACCTCCCTATGACCGAACTTCTCAAATCTAAATATTTTCCCAAATCTGAACCCACTTCCCAGAAGCCTAAGTCAAACTCCTCTTATACCTGGAAAAGTATCACTGCTGGTATTTCATGCATTGATAAATTCTCCGTTTGGAAAGTTGGAAATGGCGCTTCAATTAACATCTGGAATGACTCCTGGATCCCTATCAAAAACAAAAATAACAGCTATCACCCTCCACTCACCTCCATCAACATCCACCCCCCACCTAACCACCACCCCATTCTTGTCGCTAATTTGATCACTAGATCTAACCATTGGAACCTCCCTCTAATGAAAGTCCTTTTTCCTCCCTTTATTTATCATGATATTCTTAATATCAACATCACCCAAGATGAGGATGCCAAATCTTGGCCTGAAAACAACTTCTCCTCAAAAAGCCTCTACTCTAAACTTAGATCCTCCTTACATGAGGAGATCCCCATCCCTTCTAATCACCGCCACATCCCTTCGGAGGTATGGAAAAAGCTCTATAAGACCCCTTTCCCTGAAAAAATTCATACTTTCTTTTGGAAATTGCTTTTAAATAGACTCCCTACTATGGACAACATTTCTACCAAAACCAAGGCAACAATAAAACTTGATTGCCCCCTTTGTAACCAGGGTACTGATTGCACTAAGCACCTCTTTGTTGATTGCAATTTTTCAAAAAATATTTTTTCCACTCTCAAGTTTTATATCTCTCCTTCTGACCCCATTGACCTATCGGTGACCCGATGGTTAATGAGAAAATGGACCGATATTAACATTAAAGATCTCATTAAATTTGGAAGTATTCTTTGGGCTATCTGGCTTGCCAGGAACGATTGTCTCTTCAACGGGGCCAAACCTGACATCCAGAAGACTACGTATCTCGTCAACAATCTATGCAATGAGTGGCATAAAGGGTTTGCTTCCCAAAAAGGATCTCGTCACGCTCTCAACACACATAGATTGGAGGAAAGTGCTTCGATTGGAAGAGCCGACCTCTCATTAATCGGGGGACAAGCTCTCTTCAGTAAAGGCTGCCAAAGATGCTGCAACAAGAGAGACAATAAAATCCTCTTTGGAATTACTGCGGACTCCAACCCAAAATGGACTATCTCAACGTCCATTTATGGTAATCACTCGACCATTGAAGGAACAAATCTTCTTGAAGATGTCCATAGCAACAAAGTGAACCTGAAGAACCTTTGCACTGGAATTCTTACTGCTTTGCTCATTGCAGGAAGCATTAACAATCATAATGTATTTATTGTGACTGACTGTTTCATTTCACAGATTTGGTATAGGTACTTCCACTTTCTGCATCGGAAGGATGAAGTGAAGATTTTACTCGACAATGGATCAAGAAAATGTTGTAATATCTTTTGGAAATCTACTAGTGTAGGATGTCTAGAGAATCTTCGAAATATTGTCATTAGGGAGTTCAATGAGACAAACTCTGATGTGATATTAGATTCAACTTGTAATGGCGGTTTTAGCCAAAACATTATCTAATTACAATATGTATTATCTATCAAAAAAAAAAAATAAGAACCGAACCGTAACCGGATGGAACCTATTAAATGGGAACCGACGGTTCTAGTGGTGGGAAAACCGACTTAGTCGGTTTGGTTCACTATTTTGTTTAAAATCGGACCGAATCGAACCGTGCACCCTAGTTCTAGTAGTGGAGGAGATGAAGGTGGAGAAGAGGACAGGAAATTTAAAATATTATTATTTGTCTCAAATATTTATCGAAATATAAAGGTGCCCCAAAGTAAATTATCACCTTACTTTAGGGACCATTTTCGCATTTACTACAACTTACAAGAATCATTTATACATCGGTGCCACTTAAAGAGACCAAAGTAAAACAGTTACCCAAAAACTGTGATTATTTTCTTGAAGAAGTTATCTATTTTTAGCGTCACTGTCCTACAAAACAATTATTTTTTTAAAATTCTGAACATAAATTTTTGTATAAAACAAAAAGATTAATCATTCATTTATTCCAAAATTAAATTGTTACTAAAATATTGAAATATAGTTTATTTAAAACAAAAAAGGTATTATTCATTTGTTCAAAAGTTAAGTCATTTACGTCTCCTAGTTTTTTTATTTTAATTTATCTATATCTATAATATAAATTACACAAAATGGTTCTACATAATATGTGTAAGTTATTGTTTGGTATTCTCTCATTCCCTAAAAGATTGATACATTTTGACTTTTGATCGTCAAACTTTAAAAAATTTAATCAATAATTCTCATGAAACGATAAAGAATAATATAGTCACGTGGGATCTTATTAGATTCGTCTCAATATATATATTTGAAATATCAACTTTTTATAAATTTTTCGAATGTAAAATAAGAGATATTTATATTTTAAATTATATTTTGTTGACCACCAAAAATTAAAATATATCAATCTTTTAGGGACGGAGGGAGTACTATTTTAACAATTATGTGAATTCCCGATTTAGGATATAGGCTCATTTAATTTGTTGCCTAACATTTGAAAGATTCATTTGTTGCCTAACATTTGAAATGATCGACCTTTTCTAGGAAGAAGATGTATGTACCTATCTTTTCCATATTGTTGGGGAAATTTTGACTATCCAGAATGGTAAATTGGGAAGGCATTTGCGTTGACGCGTATTATTTGATTGCAAATTTTGACTAGCTTTACAACTATGTCTGAACATTGTACTCCCTCCGTCCCTAAAAGATTGTCACATTTTGACTTTTGGTGGTCAACAAAACATGATTTAAAACATAAATATCTATTATTCTACATGCGAAAAAATTATAAAAAGTTAATATTTCAAAAATATATATTGAGACGAATCTAACAAGATCCCACAAGACTATATTATTTCTTATCGTTTAATGGGAATTCATGATCAAATTTTGTAATGTTTGACTAACAAAAGTCAAAATGTGACAATCTTTTAAGGACGGAGGGAGTAATACTTAAGCGTTAAGGTTGTTTTCGGATGGATATAATTCCATCGTAGGAATTGATAATAATTTAAATTTGAACTATTTTATTTTTATTAAACACATAAAACATGTATTGATTTAATATTTTAAATGATGATTTAATAAATTTGATTTTTAAGATTAATAGTTCAATGTATACTCAATGCATGAAATTTTGTTATAAATGCCTATCTAATGCATGTAACATGTATTGATTTGAAATATAGATCCACTAAATGATATCTTATTGTAAATGCATAACCACTGCAAGTCTGCAAGAATTTCCAAATCACTAAATTTCGACCATTTTATCCTTATGGATCGGACTCAGTATGCATTGATTTAGTATTTCAAATGATTATTCTATGAATTCAATTTTTAAGATTAATAGTTCAATATGTACCCAAAGCATAAAATCTTATTGCAAATGCCTATCAAACGCATGAAACATGCATTGGTTTGAAATATAGATCCAACATAAGAAATTTTGTTGTAAATGGATGTTAGTGCAACTCTGTAAGAATTCCCAAAACACTAAATTTTAACCAATTTACCCTCACCAAACGGATGCATATGTATCGATTTAGTATTTCAAATGATGACTCTATAAATTCTGTTTTTAAGATTATTAATTTAGTACATACCCAACTGATGACATACATATTCAACACGTATGCCATCTTGTTGTAAATGCATGTCCAACACTTATTTCAATCTTAAGTTGGATAAGTATTTACAACAAGTTTTCTTGCGTTCGATAGGTTAGAACAAGATTTTCATGCATTTGCTTAAAAATATAATACAAATCAACGTAGGGTGGGCACGTTCAATACACAATCCAATAACAGTTCCGCGCTTTCGTTAAGGATAAGAGAGTCAAAAATTTGTATCGTGAAAAATCTTACCGTATAAAATCCACCATTATTTCCACATTCTAACAAACACTTGAAAATAGTGGGTATGTTTCGCTCAAAAGTACACATTTATATTTCAGTTTTTAGCCAAGATTTTCAGATTTTTTGACGTTGTAAAATTTCTTCTATTTTTTTTACAATTTCCAAAAATTTTTAATAGCATAGCATATGTAGTGCTGTTACTGGATCGGATAAACTGGACCGAAACCGGACCAATTTGTCCGATCCGAAAGTCCATCCGTTAGCTAATCGGTTCCGGTCCGGATCCAAAATTGGATCCGGGATCCGAAACTGGATCCGGACCGATAATGAATTGGTTTCTTAGGTTTGATTAATGGGCTTTGGCCCTTTCACTAATATCATATCTAATCCCCCTCCCCAATTTTTAGTCGACATAGAACAATAGAACACCCAAACCAGAGACGTTAGTTTCTTCGTCCGGTCTGGCCACCCTTATCGTCAGTGGTCATACGGTCATACCTTCTTCCTCCGGCGTCCAACCACCCTCATCGTCTCTGACCTTCTTCCTCCATCCTCCGGCCTCTATTCATTCTAATTAATAGTTAGTTTCTTTATCCTTTTACTTTATCTTCTTTTTTTGTGGTTTTTGTAATAACAAAAAGGGTTAATGGTATCAAAGATCACTAAAAGTATCTAATAATCCTAATTCGATCATCCTCATTTTAAATGAAATACAATCATGCTAAAGTTAGAGAACTGGCAGGTCATATGGTTCTAGGCCATGAGTTTCCTTTTAAGTATTATAGAGGGACTTATCTTTAATAAGTTTATGCAAAAGATATATACATAGTACAAAATGATAAGTAGACACACTTTGAAGGGTTATTGTGAGACTTTTTATGATGATGAGAAAGCTAAGTTGAAAAAGTCTAGTCTTTGGTGAACAAAATAAGTTTGACTACTAATTTTTGGTGGTCTGGGGGACAAAAGATTGGATATATGACTCTTACTGGCCACTTTATTGATTCGAATTGGGAACTCCACAAAAGAGTTTTGTCGTTTATTAATGTGCCTCCTCCCCATTCTGGAGAAGTTATTGCTTGGGAATTACTAAGGGTTACGGATGATTGGCACATAAGGAAAAAGTTGTATCCATTTCTGTCTATAATGTATTTGCCAATGATAATTGCATTACTAGGCTAAAGGCTTATTTTAGCAATAAGAAAACCCTACCTCTTCAGAGTCAGTTATTTCATGTGAGGTGTTATGCACATATCTCGAACTTGTTGATGCAACATGGGCTTGAAGTAATCAAGTCTATAGTTGATCAAATTAGAAATGGTGTGCGATATAGGTAAATTATTTAAGAAAATAGCTGATGAGCTACAACTTGTGGGTAGAGTTCAACTTTTGGATACCAAAGTCCAAAACTAGATGGAACTCAACATGGCTGATATGTCGACTGCTTACTTCTATAAGGATGTATGACCTATAAGGATGTATGGCTGATGTTGAGTTCCATCTAGTTTTGGTATTCAAAATGTGAACTCAACCCACAAGTTGTAGCTCATCAGCTATTTTCATAAATAATTTACATCTACCCCAGAATTTAACATATATCGCACACCATTTCTAATTTGATCAACTATAGGCTTGATTACTTCAACCCATTTTCTACCAACAAGTTTGAGATATGTGCACAACACCTCACATTAAACAACTGACCCTGAAGAGGTAGGTTTTTCTTATTGCTAAAATAAGCCTTTAGCCTAGTAATGCAATTATCATTGGCAGAGGCATTATCGACATAAATGAGTACAACATTTTCCCTAATGTGCAAGCATCCATAACCCTTAGTAATTCCCTAGCAATAACTTCTCCAGAATGAGGAGGAGGCACATTAGTAGACGACAAACCTCTTCTGTGGAGTTGTCAATTCGAATTAATAAAGTGGCCAGTAACAGTCATATATCCAATCTTTTATCCCCAGACCACCACAAATCAGTAGTCAAACTTATTATATTCATCAAATGCATAGACTTTTTCAACTTAGCTTTCGCATCACCATATAAAGTCTCACAATCATTCTTCAAAGTGTGTCTACTTATCATTTTATACCATGTATATATCTCTTGCATAAACTTATTAAAGATAACTCCTCCATAATACTAAAAGAAAACTCATGGCCTAGGACCATATGAATAGCCAGTTCTCTAACTTTAGCATGATTGTATTGCTAAGTGGCTAAGTTAGGGGCACTAAAATTTGCATTACCAATATTAAGCTTAGATTGCGAAGGAACTTTCTCACCTTGAAGTTCAACTTCCTCCTCACGCAACCATGTAAGTGTTTTCTTGCATTTGAAGTGCTTTTATACTTTTCATCAACAACATACATAGTTCCACACCATTTGCACTTCCACTTTCTTGTACCATCTAGTAATTCTACAATATCCACTTCTGTATGAACAATGAATTTTTTTTGCATGTCCACCCTTACCATAATCTCCTTTGCCCTTATCGATATTGGTTGAAGCATCAACATCAACTCTTTCATTGTTGTTAATGTCATTCTGCTCCCCAACCTCCATTCCCCCAATGGTCTCAGCAACATTATATTCATCTATGGTGTGAATAACCGAATAATCCTGAAAAGACACCAATTATGATTTTATTAGCTTATTAAACAATTATAAATTTATACAATTACAACAAAAAAGAAATACAGATGAATAAGTTTACAATTCACCTCAAAGTGGTATAAAAAAAATAATACAAATGAATAAGTTTACAATTACAAAATTATACAATTATAACAAAACTTATACAACTAGTGAAAATTATGACCAGTACCTTCTCAAAAAAATTTCTTTTGCTCAAGTGGCTTTCCAGGATGTATAATCATACCAAAATTTAGTTTATTGCATAAATATTACAATTCACCTCAAATGAATAAGTTTCTATGATAAAAATATGATCTTTTTGTTGTTCAAATTCAAATGAAAGTTTGTTGCTCAAATTTTTAGAGTTTATGTGATAGAAACAAAATTTTGCGTGCCAAAAATATTATCTTTATTCAATACCCAAATTCAATTTATTGCATTAAAATAAAATTTCACCTCTAATGTTTGAGTTTCCGTGCAAAAAATATGATCTTTTTATGCTCGGATGGCTTTTGCAGGAGATGAAGAGGTAGATCACATGTTTTTTAACATATATAACAATTATTTATAACATATAGACCAATTATTTCTCAAAAAATTAATATTAATACAACATCGATTATTTCTCAATCAACAATTAATATAACATTGATTAGATTCGATTATTTTTCCGGTATAAGACCCACTGAACTCAACTTTGTTGTTCTATGACACAATTATCCGGATAAATTTTCATTAATTTTGAGTGTCATTCACCATGGATGAATGCAAACTGTAAAAAAAAATTTAGAAAAAAAACAATTAGTATAACATTGATTATATTCGATTTTAATACAACAATTATGATGAAAATAATAAAATTCTTGTGTCAATACATTGTAGAGATCACCTATATATATAGGTAAATATTAAAGTCTATACATAACACTAATTCAGGCCCATGGTTGTGGGCTACTCGCCAACTAAGCAAACACTCCCTCAAACTCATAGTAATTTGATAGAATTTCTATGAGTTTGCAATAAACATTTCAATATTGATAATAATTAAAAAAACATAAATAAAATTCTACTTTTGAATGCGATAATCTTCAATGGTTGTGTAAACTGCCACACCATTCGCTCAGTCGGTGCTTAGGTTCCTTCGTCGGTGCATATAGGATTCGCCAGACAATGCGTATCAGACTCGTTAGACAATGCGTATAGAACTCGCCAGACCATGCGTAATTCGCCAATCAATATATGTGAGGGATGCCATGTTTTTCTTTCGAACATTCAGATTATTGCAAAGATTTTCTTTTCTTTTTTCAAACTAAATCTGAAACAAAACAACTAAGTCAAATTCAGATCTACTGACAAAAAATATAAAAGAAGAAAATAAAATGTCTTAAATCCGCCGGTGAGTATCACATAGTAGAAAACTCACCGACAGCGCAGCGGAAGTCATATTTGGGCCTCAAGAATTGATAGACTCTTATACGACTTAAGAAATCACCTATATTTATAGGTAAATATTAAAGTATAGACATAACCCTAATTCGGGCCCATGGTTGAGGGCTACTCGCCCACTGACCACTGCTCCCCTAGTCAAACAGCTGTGGTTTGGGTATTCTACTATTCTATGTCGACTAAAATTGGGGAGGGAGGGGGGGGGGGAATCAATCCAATAGCGTAGTGGAAAAGACTCTTGCTAGTGACCAGAAGGTCCTGGGTTCGAAACTCACCTCATCACTAAGTTACAAAAAAAAACAAAACTTGGGGGGGTACGATATGATATTAGTAAAAAGGGCCAAAGCCCATTAATCAAACCTAAGAAACCAGATCATTATCGGTTTTCGGTCCGGATCCAGTTTCGGGTCCCAGATCTAAACGTGTTAAACGAACTGGGCGGAACGGCCTGGGCCCATTAAGGAAGGGCCCGTCCCGGCACAAAGCCCGCAAAGGCCCATCCATTCTTACCGGGCCGGGCCCTTAAGGATTCCCAGCCCCCTTAAGAAAGCGGGCCTGACAGGCCCAAACGGTAATACCGTATCGGCCCACACGGTATACCATTTGGGCCAAATAGTCCAACTATTTTTGTTTCGTTTGAATTTGTATCAACAAAAATAAAGAATTGCTTGAGGGATTTGAACCATAGACCTCTTGCAAACAAAAGGAATACCTTAACCATTGTGCTAAGGCTTCATTTGTGTTATTTGTACATTGGTATTAATAAAATCATTATATTATGCAATTTCTATCACTAAATTGCCCTTCTAACTTTTGTGCTTAAAATGCGATTTCAGCAAAATTGGCGAAAAATAGACATGTTGAGTAGTATTGAAACATGAGTAATGTCTTTGGCACGAAAGTGAACGTCAATGGTAAATGTGGTAAATAAATCAAACGTTAGTGATGTTCGGTGTCATTTGCCCTAATATTTATAAGCATATCAAAAAATAATGTGTTTTACAATTAAACAATATGTAATGTAACATTAATCTGCGTTTATTATTTTAAAGAATAATATATTGATGCATCTTATAATTTTATTAGATAATAGATAATATTATTAATTATAACATAAAACATAACAAGTAATCATGTTGGCACAATGGTAAGTACACATATATGTTCTCTTTGGCAACCAAGGTTCAAATCCCTCTAGCATTACTTTATTTTCTTAATAAAAACAACTATAAGATTATATTTTATACGGTATACCGTATATACTGGGCCTAGGGGCCGGGCTTAGGGGCCTAACCCATAGGCCCGTATTCGGCCCCTCAAAGATGTGGGCTGGGGCCGGACCCTCGGCGGCCCGGTTGGTCCCGGTTCGTTTGCTACGTCTACCCGGATCCAAAATTGGATCCGGACCGGAACGGATGGATTTCGGATAAACGGGTACGGTTTCCGGTTTATCCGATCCACTAACAACACTATTTGAGAGTCGAGTTACTCCAGAATCACACGTAACTCGGCTTGATGGTCCGTCCGAATAGGACCGACTTCAATTCATGTTCGAAACTTGGACTCGGATTCAAATCGGGTATGCTTGAGACTAGCCAATAGTTCGGCTCTTGTTTTTTAAGATTTTCTCGCATTTTATTGATACAAATATTTTTTGAAAAAAATAAATAAAAATAAAGTTGCATTTCGAAAATCTAGGTCAATTGAAGTAAAATGGAGGAAGTATTACACAAAGTTGATTTGACAAGGTTCGAATCGATTTTGAGTAACATAATTGATGGTGATGCTGCCCATTTCGATACAGGCTAACAGAAACGTTAATTGTAAGAATTACTACAAGGGCAAAAATCGCAAGCCTACTGGCTTTCTCACACCCGCAAAGGTTCAACCTTTTGCATTTTTCTCCTATTAATTGTATTGTTATTATCTTGATAGAGAAGAATTTAGGTTCAGTTATAATAGTATTTTATCATTTGTATAATGTGCCACTATTTTTTTGTTATTGTTTGGGAATTGGATTTACCTCGGAGGTATTTTCGTCATTTATAGTTATATAATTGATGTGTCATGAATTGATTCACGATTTGGCGACAATGTATCTACACAATTACTTAAGCTTGCAACTTTGCTAATTTAATTTCGCAATATGTTTTACGGACATGGAGAGGATGAAATAGCATGTTAAGTTATACTAGCTATGTTATGTGTACATGTAAATTGAAAGAAGTCATCTGTTATGTGTACATGTAAATTCAGTTTACTAGCTCTATAGTTCGTCTTTGTTATGGTCTTATTCTTGTTGATTCTTATAAGGTGGTGGGTGTTACATTTTGTCTTTACGTTTGGTCGGCTTCTAGCAGGCATCGAAGGATCAAAAAGCAATGTCGTTATGAACGCTTAGCTGTCACAAGCCAGTTATCTCTGTGGAAACTTTTCTGACACTTCTAGCTTCAAATTCGAATGTCTAAAGGATCGTTAGGCCACGCTTTCACGGTTCGTATTCGTACGGGAAGTCAGAATCAAACGAGCTTTTACCCTTATGTTCTCGTTGAGCTTATCTTAGGACACCTGCGTTATCTTTTAACAGATGGGCCGCCCCAGCCAAACTCCCCACCTGACAATTAATAGATTTCGAAGCATCCATATATAGATAAGATTAAACAAAATAGAATTAAAATTAATAAACCTATAAAAGATAAGTACTTAGATAAAATAGACAATACTTATTTATGAAAAATTTGACATTTCAATAGCAACCCCAAAAAACACATTGGAGAGACTTTGAAATTAAAAAAGAAAAATCGAAAAAAAAATTGCACTACAAAAACATCGAACTTCTTTGATGTTTTAAAATATTTGAAATTTGAAAAAAAAAAAAAAACGGAAGGAAGTCAAAGAAAAGAAATTATTCATTAGTGACATAATGAAGTCAAAAAAATCAAGACATTAATTACAAGGAAAGCAAAATAATTAGAAGGAGATAAATTAGGAAACATTAATTTTATTTTCTTGCATGCTTGATTCAATGACTGACAAAAAGACCTTTTTATTATGTAAATCATTAGATCAAATTTGTAAACAAAATAATAATCCGACGATGAATTAATGCTTTAAGATGATTGCTTAAAAATTTTCTTAAACTTGTAAGATAAAGCTCTAGAAGTATATATGAACGGTATTAGTATTGCTAATGAGTAAGCAACTGTCCATACATATGAATTAAATTACACACTACTGAGGAGCGGGGAATTAGAGATTTTATTTGAAGCTTCATGTTTACCTATAATTTATGAGAATAATTAGTTATTTTCAATTTTAAAATATTCCCTTCGTCCCTAAAAGATTGTCACATTTTGACTTTTGTTGGTCAAACATAATAAGATTTGACTATTGATTCTCATTAAACGGTAAGAAATAGTATAGTCTTGTAGGACCTTGTTATATTCGTCTCAATATATGTTTTTGAAATATATACTTTTTATAAGTTTTTCTCATGTAGTATATATTTACGTTTTAAATCGTGTTTTGTTGACCATAAAAAATCAAAATGTGACAATCATTAATATAAACGAAATCACTAATAAACCATAGTCATTCTTGTGAGAAGCCCATTATACCCCTCCTATAAAATCTCAAGTCTCCTTTAGATTTATCTCACCAAAAAGTTTTATTCAGATTAAATATTCTCTCAAACTCCCACGAGAAGAAGAAACGTAAACCTCTGATTCTGAAGATCAAAAGGTATGCTTGCTGTTCCTCCCTCTTCTGCTCATCCTCTTTATCAATTTTGACTATTTCAAAATGTCCTATTTGATTATTTTGTCAATTTTGTTTATAATTCATCATTAAATTGCTTTATGATTATATGTAGAAAATGGCTCGTACTAAGCAAACCGCTCGTAAATCAACTGGAGGAAAAGCTCCCAGGAAACAGCTTGCTACTAAAGTATTCTGTCTTTTCTTAATTAGTTGTTTTTATTTGTTTGATTAATTTTCAAGAGATTTTGTAATAAATTGTTTGTTTGAAACCCTAGGCTGCTCGCAAATCTGCTCCAACCACCGGAGGTGTGAAGAAGCCCCACCGTTACAGGCCTGGAACTGTTGCTCTCCGGTTAGTATTCAAATACTACCTTATTTTATAATTTTGTTGCTCGCTTTGTCCCATAATGATTGTCCAGTTTTGAATTTGGATTGTTCACATTTATAAAATTTAAATCAATTAATTTTGTAAATATTGTATGATGTTTGGTAAAATCATATCAATTGCTAGTGTTTTTTTGTGAACTTAGTAATAGTAACATGATAATTTTGATTTGCATATGGTGTCCATTTTAAGGTTGTGTTACCATGAAAATCATTCTTGACAATTTATTTTGGACGAAGTAATGTTGAATTTATTGAATGTCTGAATTGTTGAAACATGTTTATCGAGTTTTGCTTAAACTGTATTCATTAACTAAATTGATATAATTGTGCAGTGAAATTCGCAAGTACCAGAAGAGCACTGAGTTGTTGATCAGGAAGCTTCCATTCCAGAGGCTTGTTCGTGAAATCGCTCAGGATTTCAAGACCGATCTGCGTTTCCAGAGTCACGCTGTGTTGGCCTTGCAGGAGGCGGCTGAAGCCTACCTTGTAGGGTTGTTCGAGGACACTAACCTGTGCGCCATCCATGCCAAGCGTGTGACGATCATGCCCAAGGACATTCAGCTTGCTAGGAGGATCAGAGGAGAAAGGGCTTGATTGTTCGTTTTAGTTCTGGTTATTTCTAGGGTCTATGTTTATCATGTTGTGCATGAGTACATTTCTTGAGTATTGTTTGATTTGCTTATGAATTAGTATGTTAATGGTTATGGTTATGCATTGTGTTGAATTTGGAATTTGATTTTGTTCTTGTGGGTGCTGTTTCATCTAATTGTCCGAGAAGATATTGATATGATTGAACCTGTCTATTGGATATGATTTATATGAACATAGCAACACTACAAGTCACAACCACCTCTGAGGTGCCTCAGTGTCTAAGCGTCGCCTTACCCTGCCCGACCTTCATGGAATTGCCAAGGGCACCTTTTACAAACTTTGAGGTCGACTGTCAAACGAGGCTTGTTTGTAAAATCGCTCAGGACTTCCTATTGTTACAAACTCTGCGATTTTACAAACAAGCCTCTGGAAAAGGCCTATAAAAAATTAGAAGAGTTTAACAATGCACTTTCACAATTTATTCAAACACCTGACAAAAAAGTTTAACCCCATTAGATCACATCCTATTGTTTATAACTACATTAGTTGTCATAAGTATGAACTGAAAACATAAAAGCCAGAGGAATTTTATGTAAAATCGCTCAGGAATTGGCTGTAAAATCCCCAGATCTGACCTTTTAATGAAGAGGCTTCAATTCCAGAGGCTTGTTTGTAAAATCGCTCAGGACTTCAAGGACTATCTGCGTTTCCAGAGCCACTCTGCGTTGACATTGCAGGAGGCGGCTAAAGCCCACCTTGTGGGGTTGTCTGAGGACACTGACTTGTGCGCCATCCATGCCAAGCGTGTGATGATCATGCTCAAGGACATTCAGCTTGCTAGGAGGATCAGAAAAGAAAATGCTTGATAGCTCCTGGTTTTAGTTATTGTCATTTCTATGGATCTTTTTGTTTAGGTTAATCACAATTCACAAGTACATAGCTCGTACATTTATTGATGAGTTCGTATAGTTAATATAACATTGGTTATGATTATGCATCATGTTGATGTTAGATTGATTTTGTTCTTGTGTTGGATGTTTCAATCTATTTATTCAAGACAACATCGATATATATATATATTGTGTGTGTGTGTGTAATGTTTCGATGCTAATATAATGTGAAAAAATATAAAGAACAAGATACGCAAGGAGTGAAAACCGATTGCACTGAGATGTTGGAAATTTGTCTCTTATGTTGAGATTTTAGACAATGTTCGAGATGAAAAATTCTCTTAACAAGATGAATACATAAAGTTCTTGTATACCTAGAAGAGCTTCAGATAGATCAAATGCCGGTTTATTATTATCTCAATAGTTAAAATGTCATCCGCCTGGAGAAAAATTTACTATCAAGTACCATTTATAAAGGACCTGGAAAAGTTCCATTCTCCCTTTGTTCATTCCATCTGTCAACCTGCAGCATAATGCAAAGATGACATGTCGAATATTACTGAAGAGTTCGAGGGAAGGTGGCATACATGAGAAAAGAAGAATCTAATCGGCATACCCATTCACCAGGGCAAAGGGCCCTATAGTATTTAGCAAATTTGTGGCATTCTGGGGCGTCGTCCCCTTTGGCAGCAACACACCTAATAAAAAACGACACATGAGACCTGTCAAAATGAGTACCGATATAAGTGAAGAGATAGCATAAGAATGACAACATACCTATGGTATTCGATGTATCGAGTGAAGCAATGCCTTGACTGATTTGTTGTGGGAAAACGCAAATCTGCTGGTGCAGTCTCAAGCTGAGCATGACCATAGTAACAAAAAGCAAGAACTTTCACAGATGAGCTTGCATGGAAAATGAGAAGACAAAACATAAATTTATAAGCTTCTTGTACATAAATCACATTCTTAGCCAGCTGACCTTTATGCGCGGTGTCTCAACTGGAGCATCTGTAGTACCTTGAGCAGAAGCATCCGAGGTTCCACCAGTACCATCACTATCCACTGTAACAGCCATGTTTGACTTCTCTTGTTTTTCTTGAAGAAAGTAATCCTGCCATTAAACCATCAGACAAGAGGGATTGTAAGCATCGGCACAGATATATTCTCATGGCAGCTTTGTAGAATTTTCAAGAACAAGAAGATAAAAGATAGAACTTTAGTCATATGCATATAGCCGCCCCACATAGCGGGATAAGGCCTGGTTTCGTTTGGTGAACTAATGTAAATGCTATCAAAGCACACCTTCATGAGCTCCATGTAAAAGATCAATTAAGAGTCACAGAGCATGCATAGTACATTCTTGCGGGAAAATGAAAGAGGACCAAATTCTGGAGATAATTATCATGGAAGAGATAGGTATTAATTAAAAGTGATAAAGTGTCAATCAAGAATCACAGACACTCGATCACATCAAATTCTATTGACAACATTCAGGAGGTTCTAGTGTGATAAGCATTATGATTAAACACAACCGTAATCAGGATGCAACACATAACACAAATGAAGACAGTTCAGAAGTGTCTAATGCAGCATGATCGAATCGAACAAATTCCTTTTATATAATGTGTTCACATTGGCAGCATACAAAATAATTTCTTCATTTCTATTTCACATGAATAGTCCCTCCACATAAGGATCATCCGCTTTTTGATTTTACATCAATTCAGAACCACTCCAATTTTGATAATTGTTAAATTAAACTGGACAATCTTTTTAGGATGGAGGGGGTATGAATCATATGTGCATTTGATTACAAATGATTGTGTCAAATTCTATGTTCATTAACCACAAAACAATTCTTCAAACATTGAAATATATATATATATATATATTTCAACCATAAAATGATAAAGGAATGTGATCGAAGAGAATTTATTACCTTGGATAAAGATGAGGGTTTTAGCGAATCAGCTGGAGCCATTTCTTGGATGTGAACTGATCCGAGAATTGGGTGGGTGGGTGTGGGGGGTGGGGGGGGGGGGTGTTCAGTACAAGGAAATGAAGTGATACGCACAGTTTGTTTCATTAGATGAAGATGAAATTGTATTTGAAGCCAAGTAGACGAGGCAAACGAACTTGATCGCCTAGACTCGACTCGATTCGTTGATTGACGAGTTATTTTGATATCATATCATATATATAACTCTTTGAATTATATAAGGAGAGAATGCAGTTTGCATCCCACGCGTTTCGTCTATAGACGAATAGCGCGTAAACACTGCATTCCCTCTCTCCCTTCTCCTATTTCAACTTTCATCCCCCCCCCCCCCCCCCAACACTTCGTAACACTCAAACCACCAACCCTGCTTTACCACCCTACGCTTCCTTGAACCCACCACCTTTTATGAATCTTCTTCACCATCTTCGCGTTAACCAAACTCTCTCCAACACCAATTTTTTTTGAATTCAAAGCTGCAAATCCGCCTATTCTTCCACCATATTTAGGTCTCCAATTTTAATTTCTTTTAATTTTGTTCCTATAATCAAATCTATGTTGACTTTGTTCTCATAATTAATTTATTCTTCCATTTAATATTATATTTTTGGTTTGGCGATTTGAAGATGTGTATATAGATTTTAAAAAATAAACTTTAAATTTGTCTTTAAAAATATATTATACGTGTGATTTTGGTGTGATTTTTTCTTGTGCCATCTTTCCTTGAATCTGTTAATTGCTGATGATTTGTATTTGTAAATCTGCTTCAATTTTAGCTGCTTTGGTTGATTTAGTAAGCTTCTAACTTGGAGGAAGAAGATGAAAGGCGCCTGTGATGAATTTTGCCTATACGACTCCGCTTCGCCTTTCGTCGCCACTACAAATATCTGGTAAAATTGATTAATTAATTGTACTTTTATTCTTACTAGTATTATGTTACGTGCGTTGCACGTGATAAATTTTTGAATAAATTGTTAACGATATATACTACATATATCAAAATTTATATGGATGTGTAACTTTTCACATTAATCGAGTTCAATGTCAGTTCATGTGCAATTTGTAATTTCCTCGAAGAAAACATCAAAAAAGGAAAATTATACCATTGCACATGATTCATTTATAGTAATCAACAAACACAAGTGTACAACCATTATAATTTATAAATATTTTACCAAATAATAATGAATTTAAAAAGGACATTTACTTATGCATAAAGTAATATAATATTGATATACTTAAGAGTACTATAGTATTGATATACTTAATTAAAGATATCCATATATGGATAATTGATATACTATATACCAATAAAAATATCTCACAGACTACATGCACTCACGTATACGTTAAAGCTTATTATTAAAATTCTTCATATGTAGATAATTCATAGATAACGATTTAGTAAAAGAGAATGAAAATTATCTTACATGATAAACACTTCAAATGTTATAGTTTTTCATCACTAATAGATAACTGAGAAATACTATGAAATATTATTACCACTACTGGGTCATCGTTGCAGTAAATATATAAAGTTAAGCAAAAATATCTAAATTTAAAAATATAATAAAGAAATCATTTACATAAGAACCTCTCTTTTAAAAGTGAGTTTGTTACTAACTAAAATAATTAATACTTTTTCAACTATATAGATGATGATTTTAAATCAAATAATATTATCAATAAAAGATTAAAAAAATTTACAATTTTTGAATTTAACTCATATTTGTTACTAAGAATACGCATATGATAGTTCACCATTCTACTTAGTGTATTTTCTACGTAATACTAAATAACTACATTATATTAATATATGTGATGATGCATATGTGCAATATATAAAAATATTAATTGACTGTAATTTCAACGAGGCATACAAAAGTACATACCAAAGATTTTGCAATTCATCTTTGAAAGAAGATTATGAGATTATGTGACACACTAAGACGAAGTTACATAACATGTTTTGAGCCTTAGATAGTATCAGGACTATAAGAACTTCATCTAATCTACTGTTATTATTTCTTCAAATATCTATTCGTAAAGAAATATAAGTCATTCGCTAACGCGTCTCTTAGATAGTTCTCTTGTAAAACAGTTACCTTGATGTTTTATTCGTATAAAAAGATAGTTAATCAAATCATAAAATCAATATAATTGTTCTTCTTATTTTTTGTTTTGAATTGATCTTCTATAATGAAAAGAACTATGACATTGATATAAAAAGAATGTAAAAACTCAATTTGAAGTCATCAATATGATTTTTAATACTAAAATAATACAAACATTATTACACAAAAATATAAGGGCTTTAATACATTCACATATAGTTGAATCTATAATTGAAACTAATATTTTAATAATAACTTTAATATAATTGTTTTTTATATATAAATTAGCGATGAGAGTATGAATGCGATGGTATTACACTTAACTATTACAATAAATTTTTAAGTAATATACAATTAAAGTACATATGAGCTAAATTGCCAACAAGGTTTGAAATTATAAATAACCGAAGACCTCCTTTTTCAATAATAACTTTAATATAACTTGATGACTACTTTTCCTAAAACAAATAACGAATAAAATATATATTAATCATGAAATTGTAAGGATCAAAATTCAAATAGAATTAGATATGTAATGGTAATAATTTTTTAAACTAATTGTAAGATTTATATGGTTTGATGACTACTTTTGCTAAAGTAAACTATGAATCTAACTTTTTTTACAATTTACATAGTTGACATTCATATGTCAGTCATATATTATACAAAATTGAATATATTGCATATAAGTCATATATAAATACATACAAATACATATTTTAACCTTATTTGAGTATCAATCATATGACTGAAAAATCTTATAAAGAAACAGTGAATTAAATAATTTACAATGAAAAAGTTGTATATGTTGATTCTAAAAGAAACTAAAGGGTCATATATAATTTCGCAAATTAACCCAAACATTTACTCCCTCCATCGCTAAATGATAAACCCATCTACTTTTTTACGGTCTCCAAGACACGACTTAAAACATAAATATTTTAAATTTTACAAGTGTAAAAATTATAAGAACTTCATATTTCAAAAATATATATTGAGACGAATCTAACAAGATCTCATATGACTATATTATTTCTTATCGAGTAATAAAAGTTTACGGTCAAAACTTTCGAAGTTTGACCCAGAGTCAAAATGGCTCTATTAAAAAGGGATGGTGGGAGTAATTTATATTAACTTATATGAATTTAATTTATATTTTAGTAATAACAATTTTAATTTTTTAATTTGACTTTTGATCCTTATAATTTCATCATATATACATATATATGTATGTATATATATCGTTTTAATATATAATAAAAGAACACTCTTACAAAATTTAAAATAATATTATATGTAGATTGAGCTTATGATAACATTAAAGAAATATTTTCATAATATTCTTATTGATTATTATATAGAAAGAATATAAAAGTCATCAGTTAATTTTACATATCTCATCCAAGTTTAATAATTAAATAATATTATATGAATGTATTTTTTGTTTTATATATAGATATATTAACCTTAGTATTGATCATATTTCTAGTTTTTATTGTGAATGAACTAACGATAATTCATAAAAGTAAGTAAAGAACTATAATATGCATATTGTCATTTTTCATCTCTCAATATCAATTGATATTTTGTAATTAAATCATGTAAAAGAAATAGTTCTCCATATTATCATCTTTAGAGCTAAATATTATTTTGATAAATATGAATATTTTTACCTGTTTTTTAGACTCTCGTGGAGTATTAAAAACTATTTGAGCATTTAGGTTATGTCATTAATAAATTTAATGGAGAGCCTTATACTCTTGATGATGTGATTCTTATTGGCTCTTGAAATTCTTTATCTTGTTATTATCACAAGGATTGTTGAAAATATAGTATTTGAATGTGCTATAAAATTGAAATTGTATTAGTTTAATTTGATTATATATGCTTAGTTTTATTTTGATATAATAATTATTAGAGAAAGTTGAATTGGCTCATCAAAGTGATGATCCTAAAATTACACTAAATAATACATTTAATTACATTTATTGTGTAGGAAATGATTACACTAATAACGGTAGTGATGCACCTTCTCTGAGTTATTTGCATTCGAATGAAATAATGTAGTTGTCGCCAATAATTAATGGATACAATTGGTTGAGATGAATTTTTCATTTTTCAAATAATCATCAATTTTTCATATAATTGAAAAATTAAATTAGTAGTAATATATGAATGGGAATGGGTAAAATAGTCTTGACAAAATGTGGAAGAAACACCTAAGGGTGTTGGCTCTTTTATAAGTACTATAGATTGATCTCATAATATGCATATTGTCATTTTTCATCTCTCAATATCAATTGATATTTTGTAATTAAATCATGTAAAAGAAATAGTTCTCCATATTATCATCTTTAGAGCTAAATATTATTTTGATAAATATGAATATTTTTACCTGTTTTTTAGACTCTCGTGGAATATTAAAAACTATTTGAGCATTTAGGTTATGTCATTAATAAGAACTTTTTCTCTCTAGGATTTCTCTCTAGAGCACTTTCTCACTAGGTTTTTCCATAGTGCAAAGATTTTCTTACCTTTCCTCAAAAAAATTTCAAATTTCAAATCTCGATTCACAAAATTTGCCTTCCATAATCCTTTCCTTGATTGGACTCACAGGATTAATTTCTTTCCATGTTTGTGTTTTTCAATCTAATCACGGTTTTGATACGCCCTGTTTGTGGCCATCTTTTATGGTTGATTTTCTTACCATGTTTTGGGGTTTTGGTCAAACCTTTGTGTAGATCTGAGGCTATAAATATAAAGGATATTGGGGAGAGTAATCCCACATAATTTCCTATTCTCCTTATAGGTACTCTAAATCATCGTTTCAAATTTATTCTTCTCTGTTTTGACCTGTCTCAATTCTATTTTTCGAAAATGAATGCGGAATCTCTGAGGCAATTGGTGGCAGCGACTGTGGCGGAGGAGGAACAAGTAGATCTCCGACTGGAGGAATTTGACCTCATTTCAGGTTTGGTCGAAAGCGAGGCTAGCCTCTATGTCAAGGTCTATGGTTTCCATAAGGGCTTCATTAGCCTCCAGGGTTTCCAAACGGCCATGGCTAAGGCATGGAATTGCACGGATCTCAGTGTTTCAAGGGTGGACGGCCCGCTTCTTCATGTCTTCTTCCCAACGATTGAGAAGAGGATTCGTGTCTACGAAGCTGGCCCGTGGTGTTTTGATGACAATCTTCTCCTACTGAAGGAGTGGGCTCGTGGGGTAGATCCTATGTCCCTAGAGTTTGTGGAGTGTAAATTCTGGATCCAAATCCGGGGTTTGGCAAATGAGTTCTACAATAAGGGGATTGCTTCCAAGTTGTTAGGGAGTTTCATGCATTCTGAGATTGTTGAATTACGGAGGGACAAGATGGGAAGGAAATTCTTCCGGGTACGAGGTGTGGTTAATATGGAGAGGCCACTTAAGAGGAGGATGGGGATCGAGGTAGGAGGAAGCACGATTCGAGGAGTAGTGTCCTATGAGAGGCTACCAATAATCTGTTTTCACTATGGCTTCATTGGCCACCTTATAAGGCAATGCCCCCTTATTCCTGATGGTGTTGACCCACGGTCTCAAGTCAGGGTGGATGGCGGCATAAAAGCCCCTTTGGAGCGCTCGTGGGTGATTTGTCGTCTCGATGCAGAAATTGTTCAAGGAGAGGAAGATGCATGGCAGCTGCCTCGTGACACGTCCACCCTAGCAGATTGTGAACAAGAGGTGGAACTGTCCCTTCAAACAATTAAACCAGCGGGCATCTCTTTGTCGAAGAAGCGGCCCGAGGTCGCAGGGGGGTCAAATGTGGCATTAATTGGACCGGTCAACAATCTCGGGATGTTGAACTTGGTCCTAAAATTCCTCCGGGTTTTGAATCCGTCATTAATACCAAGTCAAATTCATTAATGTTGGATGGAGTTATGGGTACTTTAAATTGCATTTATACCAATAACTCATTTGAACCAGAGGGGGGTAATGATAATGCAGATGGACCAGCCCATCTGTCTCATGGGCTCGATAAAGGCAAACAAGTGGAGGAGCCCTTTGTCCCAGATTTTGAGGAGGGGGGCAACGCTCATGGGCTGCTTCAGACTCTGAAATTTTTTGACATCTCAACGGTGCAGCCCCGCTCAGAGGACGCTTCAGATTCAGAAGCCGAAGTCCAGCCCGACACATGGACTCAAAAATAGACTCAAGAGTTCAAAGCTTACACCTGTTAGAAAAAGACAACACCCGTATGGGAAAGCAATCATTATGGAGTCTCCTAGAAAGAAGTCATCTCTTTTCGATGAAGGATTGGATGCCTCCTCCCCCACTTTGGAATCGGCTGAGGTTGTGGAACAGCCCAGCCGAGAATTATGAATTGCTTAGTTTGGAACTGCCGGGGGTTAGGCAATCCCCGGGCAGTTCGTTCTTTGGTGGGTTTGGTCAAATCTCACAAACCCTGTCTCATCTTTTTAATTGAAACAAAGTTAAAAGCTGTTGAGTTTGAGTTTCTTAAACACAAGCTCAAATTCCCCAATGGTTTGTGTGTGGGTTCCAAAGGGCGTCGTGGAGGCGTGGTGCTTCTATGGAGTAGAGAGGTAGAGCTTGCAGTCAAGACCTACTCATCGCACCATATTGAGGCTCATGTGATGGAGAACGGTGTGGACCAGTGGCGTTTTGTGGGTTTTTACGGCCACCACGAAACTGGGAAGCGGAAGCTCTCTTGGGACTTGATGCGCTTTATTAATAATTTTTCTAGTCTTCCTACTGTTTTCACGGGTGATTTTAATGAGGTCTGTGTTAATTCTGAATTTGTATCGTCTAGACGAGGTCGACCGAATTGGCAAATGGCCCAATTCCGTCAAGTTATTTTTGTTTCACCTTTCTCCACAAGAGCACGACTAGATCGCGCTTTGGTTAGTTCAAACTGGCAGACTTGTTTCCCCCATACCTCTCTACAACATCTTTCTACGAACACCTCTGACCATCTGCCTCTATTGCTTTGCATTGGGGATAGAACTCCGGCCAGACCAAACCCCAAACCGAGATTTCTCTTTGAGGAAGGGTGGTGTTTGTACGAGAGTACTGTCCCAATGGTAGAGGATTCATGGGCCCGAAGTGGAGCATCAGACCCTTGTGTTAAGGTGTTCGAGAGCATTCGGAACACCAGATTAGGTTTTTTGCAGTGGAAGCGAGAGGTCTTGGGTAGTGTTCCTAAAGCCATTAAAGAAAAACAGGAAACTCTGGACACACTCCAACAGGGGACTATTACGAATGTGTCTAAAGGTCAAGCGTGTGTGCTCGCCAAAGAAATTGATCGATTACGGGAGACAAATGAAATTTATTGGTGCCAACGATCTAGGAATTTCTGGAGGGTTAAAGGAGATCGCAATACTGCGTACTTCCATGCCCTGTCCAATCAAAGGAGGAAGACCAATTGGGTCTCCGAACTGCAAGATTCACAAGGGGTATGGGTCAGAGACTTTGAAAGGATCAAAAGGCTGGCCGAATCTTTCTATTCCCAGCTGTTTACTTCACAACAGGTCACAGGGTGGCCCGGCCTGGGCCCTCTCCCACTCAAAGTTCTTTCAGGATCCGAAAAGGCCTGGTTAACAATGCCTTTTACAGGAGAAGAGATCAAGGAGAGTTTGTTCTCAATGAAAGGGTCCAAGGCTCTCGGCCCCGATGGTATGTCTGCAACTTTTTTCAAACATTACTTGGGATCGGTGGGAGAGGATATCATTAAAATGGGGCTTCAAGTTCTTAATGGTGGAGTTTTCCTTGATAAAAGGAACTTCACACTTATTACCCTAATCCCTAAAGTACCCAAGCCGGTTTCGATGACACAATTTCGACCGATTGCTTTATGCAATACGAGTGTCAAGATGATAGCCAAGGCTTTGGCTAATAGGCTGAAACAGGTTTT
Organism: Echium plantagineum; assembly: GCA_003412495.2. Lineage (NCBI taxonomy): Eukaryota > Viridiplantae > Streptophyta > Magnoliopsida > Boraginales > Boraginaceae > Echium > Echium plantagineum. The sequence continues at coordinate 29,419,575 of CM016562.1, read as the reverse complement.
ACCCTCCATTATCTCGGAATCACAGAGTGCCTTTATGCCCAACCGCTTGATAACAGATAACATCCTTCTTGCGTATGAGCTTCATCATACGATCAAGAAGAAAAAGACGGGCACGGAGGGCTTTATGTCCATAAAATTGGACATGGTTAAGGCGTACGATAGAATAGAATGGAATTTCCTCCGTTTTATGCTTAGGCAGTTCGGATTTGACGATCATTGGATTCATCTTGTTATGCATCACGTGGAATCAGTTACATATGCTCTATTGATCCAAGGGGAACAAACAGGGTATATCAGGCCGGGGCGTGGACTACGTCAAGGAGATCCGCTGTCCCCGTATTTGTTTATTTTATGTACAGAGGGACTCATTGCAATGCTTAATGAAGCATGTGGCAGTGGAAGGTTGTGTGGTATCCGTTATGATGGGGTGGAACCTATCTCCCACCTCATGTTTGCGGATGACACTCTATTGGTAGGTAAAGCTACATTGGAGGAGGCTACCACTTTCCAACAAATTCTCAAGACGTACGAGGAGCTCTCGGGTCAACTGGTGAGTGTAAGAAATAATGATCGAAAGTACAACAATGTGAATTAGTGAACCCAGAAATTGCAAACGAAATAAAACTATAATAAATTTATCGGTTTAAGCTGCGCCGTGGTATGGAAGCCACTGACTTGAAAGCTTTATCGACACGACCTCGGTGGTAATCGTAAATGTCGGAAGCTCCCCAAGGTTAACACAGCAGCTGCGAGACACGTCCACTCGTGGCTCACAACTTTGGAACTTGCAATAATTCTTTACCCAGGAATAGAAGAAGAAGGCTTGATGGTTTCTAGTTTTTCTGGTGTCTCAAATGTGTGGCTATGTGTTTCTATTTATAGCTGAACACAATAAATAACATAGCTATTGTAGCTAGAGAAAACCGACGCGCATTTAATGGACCCATAAACCAAAAGTTATGGTTGCATTTGACTAAGTCCAAGTAACCGTTGTATGCTGAATAACAGAATTAAGAGGAGGAAGTTACTAAAGGTTAGGAGAATAAATTGGTTTAAATGGGTTCGACTAACCTCCAATTGACTTGGTCAAAGGGCCGTTAGTCTAGGTTAACAACAAATGATTGGCTTTATGAGCCTTTATTCCAACAATCCCCCACAAAAGGTGAAGAAAGACAAACGAAGAAAATCCTGGGAAAAGGAAGGTTTGGATACTTAAGTGTCAATATCTTTCGATTTGAATTGACACGTAGTGAAGTGAGGCAACAACTTTCATTCATTAAGTGATTTCTCTTGAACTTGTTGAAATTCAGTTGAGACCCCCACAACACATATCATACCTTCAAAATCATGCAAGTTCCGCGATACAATACAAACGCATATAATGGCCATGCGTACACCTCGGGTCTAATGAGCGCTCTAGGAAGACGTGCCCAAGTCTTTCATAGATGGCGGCCTCACCATCACACTCACGTAGGTAACTCTTATAGTGCGTCTCAATAGCACTATCTCTTAGTTATTAAGGACATATAGTCCACCCTGTTATCGAGATCGATATCCATCAAGTGTGTCACCACCAAAAACTGGCTATGGAATGTCGTAGACAGTGTCCATCAAGTGCACCACACCACCAAATAAATGGCTATGAATATCACAATCATCATCCATCAAGTGTGTCACCACCAGATAACTGGCTATGGAATATCGTAGACAACGTCCATCAAGTGCACCACACCACCAAATAAATGGCTATGAATATCACAATCATCATCCATCAAGTGCGTCTCAAAGCACCACCAAAGAACTGGCTATGGATATCAAAATCAACATCCATTAAGTGCGTCTCAAAGCACCACCAAATAACTGGCTATGGATATGATAAAGCACTACAACACGCCATAGGAATGAGAAGGTAGTGCATCAAGAATCATGTGGCTTAGTTTGACCATTAAAGGGTATCCACCACACTATTCCGACTCAAGGGCATTAGCTCATTCCCCTCGACGTATCAAGGACCATCGTCCTTGTCAACCCTTTGATAAGAGGGTCTGCAATATTTCTCTTGGACTTCACATAGTCTAGAGAAATGACTCCATTTTTCAGGAGTTGTCTAACGACACCATGCCTAATTCGAATGTGTCATTTCTTTCCATTATAAAAATTATTCTTAGCAACTCCAATAGTTGCCTAAGAATCACAATGAAGAGAAACCAATATTTGTAGTCTCCCCCACAATGGCATATATGCCGATATGTTCCTTAACCAATCTGCCTCTTGTCCAGCTAATTCAAGAGCAATAAATTCATATTCCCTCGTGGAGCGCGCTATGCAAGTTTGTTTAGCAGATTTCCATGAAATAGCGCCACCACTCGTGGTAACCACATACCCGCTAGTCGAATTGATTTCATCATCACATGGAACCCAATTTGCATCATAATATTCTTCTAGGACAACTGATTACCAAATCAATCAATTCCATCATAAATGTGAACTTCATTTCCTTTTGAGTTACCACATTTTGTTGGTCATTTCAGGCAATCTTGAAATCATTTTTTTCATTTATAACCATTCAGATCACTGGAAGACATATATGCCCCCACATTTCAATGAGCCAATTATTATTATTATTATTATTATTTTTAAATATTTTTGCTATTCTCTATGACTTGGCTTACTTTGAAATGTGTATTTGATTCACAAAATGATTTGAGCATTAAATCTCACAATCCTCGACATCCAAAATATTTTTGAATGTCTTTTATTCAAATTCCATACTTCCATATCAGTTATACTGAAGATGTGTCCCAACTTTGTACCCCATACTTTGAAAAAGTAAGAGGTATAGGATTTCAAAACTATCACCATAAGATAGGTCGCGAGTACTCATCATCATAGATAAATCTCTTTGAATTATCCAAAGTTATCATATACACACTTATGAATAATTCATAAATGCAACTTTCAAAACTTTGACAGTCAAGATGTGCAAAGTGTTTTCATGATACAATTTATCCCTCATTTCTTTTCTTACTTCTGCTTTCACAATAAGGACCTTTTCCCATAAATAATTCATCAACAAATAATTACAATATTTGTCCAACTTGTTTACATAACAAAATCTAGGTCCAAGTTTTAACAACATGACCTATATCAACAATCAACTTGTTTTTCCCATGCCTTAACATCCGTAGAGGTTGTTTATTAAACCATCTATATCACTCTCATTTAAGAGATTATATGGCAACATCGTACTAGTCTATCAATCACTTTATCAGGCAACATCGTACTAGTCACTTTATTAAGTGTTTACTAGTAATAGTTTGTTGAACAAACTTTAATCTCACATATACAAAATGGTTTTTTTTTTCTTTAGTCGCATGATTGATTTCTCAAAATCAAATCAAATTAATCAATCACATGAAAATTGTGTACTCTCCCTCATCTTGGAGTTACACTAATTATGTGAAGTATATTGTAACATAATCTTAATAGAAAAGCAAGTTTTTCTCATTTTCCATTAACCATTCATCTCATTTGGAGTTTCAAACTCATATTTAACACAAAATTATGTTAAATTATTACTTGTATGGTATAATTTTCATAAGCTATTAAGCTCACTTCCGAATCTAAAGTGGGTTCACGAATTTCATCAAGACATTAAGTCTCATATATCTCTTTGACAATTTTACATGCCAAATTAAAAACATTTCAATTTTCTTTTTTTTTTCTTTTCCAATTCACTACTATCCATGAACTCCCACATTTCTACTTGCCTTTAAAACAATTGTCCGACCAGATGGACAACATCGTATATGTCACTTAACATCAACACAAAGAACCATATATGGACAACACCGTATATATCAAGTGTTTACAATTCGTCCTTACCCCCCTTCGGTGCTTAGGATCGTGTAAGGTGTTTGTCTCCCAAGATAAAGTGATCCAAGTGTATCCTTAGAAGCACTCTAAGCCTTACTTCGAACAACTCCAGAGCTTGTACTATCATAGAATAATACCACAAGCAGACATTGTTATACTTCTATATAAAGCTTTCAAATTGTAAGAAATAATGATCGAAAGTACAACAATGTGAATTAGTGAACCCAGAAATTGCAAACGAAATAAAACTAGAATAAATTTATCGGTTTAAGCTGCGCCGTGGTATGGAAGCCACTGACTTGAAAGCTTTATCGACACGACCTCGGTGGTAATCGTAAATGTCGGAAGCTCCCCAAGGTTAACACAGCAGCTGCGAGACACGTCCACTCTTGGCTCACAACTTTGGAACTTGCAATAATTCTTTACTCAGGAATAGAAGAAGAAGGCTTGATGGTTTCTAGTTTTTCTGGTGTCTCAAATGTGTGGCTATGTGTTTCTATTTATAGCTGAACACAATAAATAACATAGCTATTGTAGCTAGAGAAAACCGACGCGCATTTAATGGACCCATAAACCAAAAGTTATGGTTGCATTTGACTAAGTCCAAGTAACCGTTGTATGCTGAATAACAGAATTAAGAGGAGGAAGTTACTAAAGGTTAGGAGAATAACTTGGTTTAAATGGGTTCGACTAACCTCCAATTGACTTGGTCAAAGGGCCGTTAGTCTAGGTTAACAACAAATGATTGGCTTTATGAGCCTTTATTCCAACAGTGAGCACCGAGAAATCCTCTATCTTGTTCAGTCCATTAATGGGGTACACTATGTAAAAGTAAAATTAATGGGGGTTTGGGTTTCCGGGATACAAGAAGTTTCAATGAGGCCCTGCTGATGAAACAGGTCTGGCGGATCGTCAACAATCCAGATTCCTTGCTAGCTCGGGTGTTTAACACACGATACTTCCCTCAGCAGAGTTTTTGGATGGCATCACTGGGAAGTTCTCCTAGCTTCTCATGGCGCAGCATTCTCTCGGTGCGGGACCTCGTCAACAAAGGCACAACATGGGAGTTAGCAAACGGACAGGATATAGATGTATGGAATCAACACTGGGTCTCACATACATGTTCAAACAGATTAATAACACCACCAGATCCAGATTTCCAACATCTTAAAGTTGCCGATTTAATTGACACAGAGATCGGGGTGTGGAAAATGGACAAACTGTTGTCCACTTTCTTCCCCGTGGATGTCGAAGCTATTCTTAATATATCACTTAACAACCAGAATGACAGAGATAAGCCACGGTGGAGAGCAGACAAACATGGTAAGTTCTCAGTTAAATCAGCATACGAATTCATCATGGATGCTAAAGAGGCACATACGCAGATTGTAAGCAATAACACGGTCCAAGATCCAAATTTTGGTGAAACATCAAGCACCAACAAAAGTCCCAGATCCAACTTTTGGTCAGATCTGGAATCTTAAACTTGCAAAGAAAATCAAGCATTTTTTATACAGGGCGTGTGTAAACAGAAAATCAAGCATTTTTCGAAAAGAGTGTCTTTTTAAATAAATCAATGCTTAATATATCACTTTTTACCTTAATACCCCTATTTGTATAAAAAGACTTAAAATAAATTATAGTTGTCTCATAAGGATACTAATGAATGACTTTATAGGGGTATAGATGAAATTTTGAATGCATTAAATGTTTCTTAATTGCTTTTCATTGTGAAACAGATATAGTAAAATTTTGCCATTATATTTGGAAGTAATTTGCTTGACCAAATTAAATTCTACCTCCCAAATTAAATTCAACCTCCCAAATCAGTATTGGTAATTTGTTTGAAAAAAAAAAATCAAGGTCCATATGGCGTCGCGCATGGAAAAGCTTCCACAAGAGTTGCTCGTGACCATTTTGTGTGGGCTAGATCATCAAGACCTGGAGAGCATTCTTCAAGTGTCACAGATGATCAAAAAAGCGGTAAGGTTATACTTTTTTTTTTATATATATAGTTATATTAATATTGCATAATCAAACATAATTACAAAAGGATTAGAGTGTTGATGCATTTGAAATAAAGATATTTGTACTTCTTCTGGAGTAAAAGGCTTAGATAACGTATATGTTTGATTTTTAGTAAGTTTTGTTGTGATATTGGTAATGGTTTCATAAGCTAGACCTTTGTTAGTATCAATGTTAGGTGGGTTGAAAAGATGAATAAAAAAATTACGACAATGTTTTTGAAAAGAATCATGGGAAGTTATTAAGTTATTATGCTCATCTATTAATTGAAGAATGTTATTATTTCTTTTCCTAGTTTGAACGTATGAATGGTAGAATTTTGTATTTTGATCCCCATTAGTAATCCAATTGAGTGACGAACGTTGATGCCAATAAAATTCTTGGCACATTAGAAGGCAGTCTAGTTGTTTTCTAAGAGATAAGTCATTAGTAATAGAATTTGGAGTAATGGGTAGTTTTTGAGAGTGAATTAATTGATTTTTAATGGAAAGAACTTGTTGATGAATATTTCCAATTCTAGTTTTATTCCAATGTTTTAAATTAATTTTAAACTGTGTTAGTTTGTAAATAAGATTTTGGGCAGGTGAATTATGTAAAATAGTTTAGTTTTTGATTGCACAAAAACAACCGAAATTACACCAAAGACCAAAAATACACCCCAAAAAATAGAGCCTGTTGCATTCTGACAATCAAAAACTAAAAAACAACTACATAATTATTCTTAACAATTGCATGTCATTTGAAGAATTGTTTTGGTATCTTCTAAGCCTTTTTCTTCGCGACTGAGAGTATTTTGGTAGGATTTTTAGTGGTTGTTTCATAATTGATAATCCATTCAATCTTTTAGTCCGTTTAATTTGTGCGGGCAAGAAAATTGACTGAATTATAGGCAAAAATTAATTGTTGCATAATTTGGGGGATGAATGATTCACTCAGGAATATATCTCAGTTACTAGGGATAGAATAAGGAAAACACATGCATGCCCTCTTTGTTGCAGGTTTAGAAAAGATGGGTATCGAATGTATGTGCAGAGAGTAAAGCAGGTTTATATTGTTGGGTTAATATGAGCCGATTGAAAGAAAAGGGAGAGCTTGAGCTGTTTGAGAAGCTCTTACATATATTAAAAGTTTAACCATAATTAATTTCATTGACCAATATAAGACTAGTATTGAAAAGAATTTCCAGATTTATATTTCGACAATTAAATCTTGTTGTAGATAACCAAAACATTTCTTTTTAAATAGAAATTTGGGGGTAACCTGGCACCCGCTCGCCACCCAACTCAAAAACCCAGGCTCGATACTCGCTCGTGTCTTTATCGAGCGATACGAGGGTAATAAATTTGCTACCCGACTCGATAAAATTGAAACCCGACCTGATAATCCGTTACCCGCTCGAATCCGACTCGTTTGCAGCACTACAAATACTTGTGTAATTGAAAATACACGCGGAATAAATTAAGATAATGGAGAGTATTAAATTGCATTGATTGTGACGATATGCGTCATATTTCAGCGTATCACTATATTTGCAAAAAAAATTGATTGGCCTATTTAATTGCAATATGTGATGAGAATAATGACATATAATATATTGTCCATTTTCTTGAGTAATCAGTGATATTGTAATTAAATTATGGCGATTCTTTCAGCTGAGGTTGCAACTCCAAACATCAATTTAATATTATTATGAATTTAAGAATCTCGATTGGTTTCTAATGCATGAAAAAAAGGAAAAACTAGTCGTGTTAGGAAATATGCAATAAAAATTTCAATTAAAAAAAAGGCCATGACATATATACTAATATCATATTAATATTAAATGTTTGAAGTCGAAGTTAAAATTCAAAAAAACATCCAATTAAAGAAATAATTGGGCAATAAGAAAAGGAAATTTTGGATTAATAATGACAATAACGTAGTGAATTTAATGTGACTTTTTCCTTGAAGAACAATAATTTTCATTTAGGTTTTAGACCTAAAATATTTTGTAGCCTATATAAATAGAACTATAATATAGTCGCTTGGTTGATTATATTTCTTTCTGATTCATTGTTTATTGTACTTCTTCCGGAGATTGTTAACAACCTCGATTAGCTCTTACAACAAGTCAACCAGGTAAAATTCTTGTGGCATTTATCTTGAAAATAAGTTGATCGAGTAATATAAGGTACATAATAGAATTGTATTTGTATTTATAAACAAAAAATACTCCCTCTGTTGCAACAGAAGACAAGATCTACTAGAAGTGGTAACAAAAAATACTTCCTTTGGTCATGAATTTCCATTAAATGATAAGAAACAATATAGTCTTGTGGTACCTTGTTAAATTCGTCTCAATATATATTTTTGAAATATTAAATTTTTATAATTTTTTCGCATGTAGAATAATAGATATTTATATTTTAAATCGTGTTTTGTTGACCACTAAAAGTCAAAATGTGACAATTTTTTAGGGGCGGAGGGTGTACAAGATTAGCTAATTTATATCAATGTTAATTTAACAACTAGATTCCATTCACAATTCATTCATACTAATAATAATATATCAAATAGAATAAACAAAACTTGTGAAAAATAATAAAATGCCACAAGGATTTTACCTGGTTGACTTGTTGTAAGAGCTAATCGAGGTTGTTAACAATCTCCGGAAGAAGTACAATAAACAATGAATCAGAAAGAAATACAATTAACCAAGCGACTATATTATAGTTCTATTTATATAGGCTACAAAATATTTTAGGTCTAAAACCTAAATGGAAATTATTGTTCTTCAAGGAAAAAGTCACATTAAATTCACTACGTTATTGTCATTATTAATCCAAAATTTCCTTTTCTTATTGCCCAATTATTTCTTTAATTGGATGTTTTTTTTGAATTTTAACTTCGACTTCAAACATTTAATATTAAACTTGTGAATTGTATAGAAATCTGGACAAAAACTGCGATTCAGATTTTATATGATAACTGCGATTCAGATTTTATAGAAATCTGGACAAAAACTTGTCAATTGTACAAAGGGAAGATATTTCAAATTAAATGATGAAGAAACAAGAGAAAGAAAATGACCCAGGGGTGGTGGTGGAGGTGGGTGGGTGAGGATATCAAGATCTACTTTACAATATGATCTTCTAATGGAAGTTTATTGCTGGTTATTTATTTGCATGTGGACTTTTACTTTGATTATCATCATTTATTTTGCGATAAAACTTCAATCTTTGTCTCTACTTGATCATTTAGAACTTTACATGATCATATAATCTGCTCAATGAACCCTTTGTGAGAGAACACAGAAGATCTTGCAACGGTAATAATAATGAATTCCCTTGTTTGTTTTGTTGATGTAATGATCAGGTAGGAAATGTTATATCTGCTCATGGTTGTTTGTTGTATTACACTAAGGAAAAAGGTCGTCCACATGAGTTTGAAGATACGGAATTGGGTTCTTGGTGTACAACTTGGAGAAGATTTTAGGGTCATTTGTAATAATTAAGGTTGTGGAGGAGTTTTGTGTTAGTTGGTTTGGGGAATATTTGAAGTTGTTGTTCAAATGGAATACCCTTTTCAATCCAAAGAAAAAGGTATCGGATTCTAGACTTCCCCAAGGTCCCAAATGGATGATGGGGTGCAAGGAGTTCGGATTTGAATGAGTTGTGCAACAATGTTAGTGATCTAATGAATTTTGATATATGTATAATAGGTGGTGTATTAGTCCTAATATGACAGACCAGATGTTTGTGTATCCATTATCTCCACTGTAGTCGGTTTCGGGTTATATTGGTGGAACCTTTGATGGTCTGAATTGTTCAGAAAGAAATTCGTCGACCTCTCCATTGACTTCTGATGATGTTGTCAGAAGTTCTCCTGACAAGGAAGAAAGACATATGGTCCAGCAGAATGGGTTCACTTCTGCTGCTGAATTGACTGCTAAGAGAAGTAAAGATTCATCATATCAGCACAACACTGTTATTGACGTTGTTGTGTGTTCTTCAGTTCCAAAACAACAGGCACTTGCTGAGAAAATGCTTAGGGTTTATCAGTGTTTAAAGAATCTTCAGATGGAGGCATTTTGGCCCAACTTTGGGTTCCTGTTAAGCATAGCGATCAATATGTGTTGAGCACCTGTGGACAACCTTATTTACTGGACCAGGTGCTCTGTGGTTATCGTGAAGTATCAAGACACTTCACGTTTTCAGCAGAAGCGAAAGAAGGCTCCATTTTGGCTCTTCTTAGCCGAGTTTTTAACCCAAGAGTTTCTGAGTGTACCTCAAATGTTCTATTATACAATGAAGCTGAGTACTTGAAGGCAGCATGCTGTTAACCAATTTTCAAGAATGATCTTCCTGAAGCTTCATGTTGTGCAGTCTTGGAACTTGTTACTTGAAAGAGAGACCCAATTTTGATGATGAGATGGAAAATATTTGTGGTGCTCTGCAGGATCGACATAAAAAGGAAATCGAAGAGCAGAAACTCTTTTTAGGATTCCCTTTTCTATACTTAGGTTATCATTGTTGAACAAGTATAAGAAACTCAAACAAAAACAAGTCAAGGCAAAACTGGATTTGGTAATAACAAATAATCAACAACGTTGGTTGTATTTGATGGATAAAGTGTGTAGGGTCCAAAATTTAGTCTGTACATCTTTAATTCCCAATCCAAGATTTGTCCCAGTCCTCGTGTCCATATTGTCAATTGGCATGATACTTCTTACCTGCATTAGTGAAAAAATTAAAGTTGTGATATTTTCGAGCATATTTATTCTCATTATATCACTTAATAAACTTGTAGAGGTATTGTCATCTTAATTGACGTTATGTTTTGGAGTGTCATCGTCTCATTTCTATCAAGTGTACATATTCAAGTGGCCGTGGTAGGATATCCTGTTCTCAATGATAATGTTTTCAAAGTATACTCGTTAAAATGATATTCATCGTCACAAACCTCTTTTATATATACAATTTTTTCATATGAATAATTTGAAACATTATATGCAATTAACCTCGACAAAAAGTTAGTCCCGGGCATTTAATTCAAAAGAAACTGCCGGGCCTCGCCCACTAGTCTTTTTATAATGGTACTATAATATTTGTACAGATGATATTAAACTATGGTTTATGTCCTTTAACTTAATTTTTATTATTAGAGTTATATTTTAAAGAGAAATGATTGTATTGCCGCTACTATATTTTTTTCTCTAGCTAACCTACCTCACTCGAACCCCCAACATCTCATTTCTTGCCACATCGGCAATTTTGAGTTCCACCGTCAAAACTAGTTGATGGAGCTCCAACACCTTTTGATATATCTACTTCGTTATGGATCTTTGATATGTTTTTTACGTATTTATTATGGATTGTATCTCTTTTGATTATTAAAATATGAAATTCGTATTTGTTTTGAGTACAAATTATATACGATAATTGAGTTTTATGTCCGTTACTAAACGATGCAGTTTTCAAATATTCGTTAGCCAAAAATAGAAGGTGCGCCTACCATTTGGATGATGAAACTAAAACAAGGGACCAATCAATGCCTTGATAACCTTATACCATGCCGAACTTTTGTCCGTTTGGGAATCGAAGTTGGAGTTGTGAGTTGTCACCACATTAAGGACTATTTTTTAGCCTTTTTTAATTCACCTTTCCGTCAAAAGTAGGGCCCACGCTACTATACGTGGCCAAATTATTGTCATCCATGTCTCCATCCACTCATCAAAAATCAATTGCATAACAGAGTCAAAATCACTTTATAATAACATCGTATATACTGAAAGAGTCATCGGTCATAGCTCAAATGGTAAGGGGCTTTACTATAAAAGTGTGTTTGTCCACAAGTGTGTGAGTTCGATCCACGGTAAGTGCATGAGTAATTCTGTATTTGTTCAAGGAGGATCTCAGATTCACCTCCTCTGTTGGGCGATGGGCTAGTCAAGCGGGACGCCTTAAATGAACGTATCATTTATATATACTCAAAGATTATTTATGGTTTTTTTTATAATTAATTCAAACTAAGTAGAAGAATTTTTGAAGTGAAAATTTTGAAACTTGAAAATAATTATCTAAATTTGGCCAGATATTTCGCCTCTAAAAAAACTAAATGTCAATCTAAACACGTTACAAAAATAGTTGTTTTTCAGATATGAAATTATCATTTTATTCTCAACTGAACTCTTTCGATTACTACATTTCTAAATAGGAGGAAGGCATAATATCACTTGCTATACTTTCAAATTAAAAAAGTGTGCAATAATAATTTCACTCTTAAAATTTAGTGCTTTGGTATGGGCCAATATATGATTTCAAGAATGTTCTCAATTAAAAATTTGGGGTACATGAGTACATCACTAACTTGCATAAAATAAAATTGCCATGGATTATGGGCTCAACTGCTCCCAAAGTCATGTTGGTCAAAACCCAAAGAGTCTATACAATGTGAATTGTATTACATTATTGTATTCTCTTCACCATAAAATATATTTCACGCATTTTGCAAGAAACATGCACTTATTAAATATATATACATGTAATATGTATTACTTTATATTATTTGCTGATTCGTTATTTTTATTAAATTTTACTAGGATTACACAAAAAATTAAACATAATTTCACAAGTAAAAATTATTTTTATTGTAACTGGGTATATCGTTTATCTTCTGTTATGAGACAGAAAGTCGAAAAGCAATACCAAATTACGAAACGTGTATTAGTATGATGAAATTAATTGCAATGAAAATATGTTTGCCCGTTACGAAGTGAAAGTGAAGTGAGTAATACCCCTGTTTGTAGGTGTCGTTGTCTTTTTTTGTAGCATATGAAATTTGGACAAGTCAAATTCTAATACAAAGAAATGGTCTACACCAACATGAACAACCAAAAAAGTTTCCAATCACCTAAACCAGTAATATTCCCTACCCACCTCCGTTGAAATATATACTCTTTACTACCCAAAAAAGTCAATATTCCTATCATCTCTGTAAATTGATATTAACAGAACATTTTTGCTCCAAGAATCTTGGTGATCATGGAAAGGTATGAGATTGTGAAGGACTTAGGAGCAGGTAATTTTGGAGTTGCTAAGCTTGTGAGAGATAAGTTGACTAGAGAGCTCTTAGCTGTGAAATTCATTGAAAGGGGTCATAAGGTTTGTTGCGTTTTCTTCTTGTAGTGATTTCTTGATCATGGTATTTTTTTTTCTTGTCCCAATATGATGTCCTGTTTCGTGATGGTTTATGGATTTTTTTGTTTGTTTGTTTGTTGGGCAACTGTTGTTCATGTTTGTGTAGATAGATGAACATGTGCAAAGGGAGATCATGAACCACAGATCGTTGAAGCATCCGAATATTGTGAGATTTAAAGAGGTGAGGTTCTACTTTTGGTGGTCAATAGTTGGTTATAGCTCATTTCAGATATGATTATAGTGATGTAGTTTATTTGCTTGATGCAGATATATAAGTAATATGTTTGATATAGTCTATGTGCATTGATTGTTCAGAAGCAGCCTGACTTTTCGATGAATTTTCTGTAATTATGTGAATATGACCTGCTGAATGGATATCTATCTGCATTGTTTTTTATGAGTAGAAGAACATCATTAACGAGTAACCGAAGTTCGATTATAGATAATCAGTGAGGAAACAATTTTCGGGGATTAGCACATTTAAGCTGCAGAGTTTTTTGTGATTTGAAATGGTATGCGAATGTGAGAAGTTCTAGTATACAATAAGCACACATTATGTAGTTAATGAGGAATTCTCTCAATCAAGTTGATTCCTGCAAGATTGGAGAGGTGAGAGGCTTCCTGATAACGATTACACAGGGCGAAAACTCTAATTTCTGTAAAGAGTCGAATTGGTGGTGTGATTCTTACGGAGACCTTAGAGCTCATAATAAGTTACTGGCAATGTTTGAGTAAGTTTCAGCATATAAAGAAGAAAAAAAATCTGCATCTCTTTTGTATGGAAAAATTGCAAAAACAATTGCATTCTAACAAAATATATCGTTGAGGAATTATGTCAAGTTAGTCACCATCGGTCATTTTCAAGTCCCTACTTCATTTTCCAATTTAAGAAGTCCTAATTCATCATTTTATGCGCCATAGGTCTTGCTAACACCAACTCATTTAGCAATAGTCATGGAGTATGCTGCAGGAGGGGAGCTCTTTGCACGTATATGCAATGCTGGACGGTTCAATGAAGATGAGGTAAGGGCATCATAGATCAAAGTATTAGTTTGTGATCAACCATAGGATATCACTGTCTGAGTTTACGACTTCAATTAGTCTATACTATATTTGTTTCGCAAAGGCTGTTCTGACCATATGGTTTAAAATCATGAAGATGTACAGGATATCTGCTCAATGAGTATGCGTTACAACGTCTCTGAATTTCTGTATCTTAGACAAATGATCTTGTAACTTTTTTTATGAGTAAAAACTATCCACTGGTGAATGATCAATGCATGTCATTTGTTGTCCACAGTTTTTCCTTTTTATGTGTTATCACAGTAGAATAATCTTCTTTGTAGAACTAAAGCTGCTGGCATAATGTTCCTTAAGTTTTCATTTGTCGCCTTCAAAGAACGATCTGCGACAAAGTTCAAGTGTAAAAGAAACATTTTCGAAATTTAGAAAGTGAACTATTCTCCATGTATTCATATTCTGATATTCTAACATCATATCTGGTTTTTATTACCTACTGTATCAGGCAAGGTTTTTCTTCCAACAGCTTATATCAGGAGTTAGTTACTGCCATTCTATGGTATAAGCTAAGTTCCTTCAATTTCAAAGGGCTGACATGTTGGCTTCAGTCATTTGAGTAGACGCCTTATTTTGCAGGAAATATGTCATCGAGATCTTAAGCTGGAAAACACCTTACTTGACGACAGTGCAGCTCCACGTGTCAAAATATGCGATTTTGGATACTCAAAGGTGCGTATACGGATAATTAAGGGGAGGGTGCGTTTGTCTAATAATTGTTGTGTGTCATAAATAATATCAAGTTCTTGTTTACAGTCAGCTGTGTTTCATTCTCAACCAAAATCAGCAGTGGGAACTCCAGCATATATTGCACCTGAGGTGTTCTCTAAGAAACAATACGATGGAAAGGTGTTCCCTCTCCCCGTCCTGGCTCATTCATCTTTATGACTGCCATCCTAATCCTTGAGCTCTACAGCTTGCAGATGTTTGGTCTTGTGGGGTCACTTTGTATGTAATGTTGGTGGGCGCCTATCCCTTTGAAGATCACGCTGATCCTAAAAATATTAAGAAGACCATCGGGGTGAGTATCTGTATGAAAGTTATCCAACGATGAAATGCAGTTTGCTTTTAGAACGTCTTTTGACATTGTTCACTTTCACTTGCTTTAAAATGTTGACAGAGGATACTTAGCGTCCATTACACGATTCCTGATTATGTCAGGATATCCCCAGAATGTTGGCATCTACTCTCCAGGATTTTCGTGGCAACCCCGGAAAATGTAGTCTTCTTTTAATTGCAATAATCTTTTTACAATCTTTATACATTTTTTTAATTGTTTAAGCTGCTTCACATGAGCCTAAAATTTTCAGCCTTTTGCAGCTCTAAAAATTGTTTGTCAGAGTTAAAATTCAGTAGCATTCTTCATCTACTCTTTTGCAGAGAATAACTATCTCAGAAATCAAGAACCACCCTTGGTATCAGAAGAACTTGCCCGTTGAACTCACGGAAGGAGGAAGCTTTGAGAGCCATGATGTCAATAACCCTTCTCAGAGCATGGAAGAAGTAATGTCTATACTACAAGAGGCACGAAAACCATTGCCAATGCTGCGGAATGCCATGGATTCTATTGGAGGGAGTATGGACTTCGACGAATTAGATGATGCTGATGTCGATGATATAGAAACCAGCGGTGACTTTGTATGCGCGATTTGATCATTGTTATTGTCTGATGAGATAAAAATGATTATTGTGTGCTTACTTCACAGTTCGCAAAATCAAACCTTGTAATTATAGTTGCAGAAATATATCAGCCATACAATATCTGAAAAACAAACTTGTAAAATTGAACTCTACACTATATTCGTAATATCACATCATCGGTTATTATCGGTATCATCATATTGCTTTACATATCTTAATGAGGGCAAGAGTAGAAAGGAAAAACCCTGAAGGACAGAGTATTAGTTTGCTGGAAACAAAAGTGGAGTTATCCTTCTAGAAACTACAACATTCTACAACATAATTTATTCCAGAGTTTTGTAAGATGATGTGAGAGTTTGACCGCTGGCGAGCGAAGAGCGAGCAACTAACAGAGACCCGTATAGCTATTTAGACATCCCCACACAGCCTCTTCAACTTCCACCCAAGACTTTGCCGTCCTTGGCTCTTTTGAAAAACTGAAAGTAGCCCAAAGTACATTATCATCATGTAAGATGCAGTGGCACCTGAATACGCAAAACGAACAAATGAATCAGCTAAGAAGGCAAATACCAGGAAAAAGATAAAAGGCGCCCATTTTTAAATTGGTTCCGAAATTACTAAAATGCTGACGTTGAATATACTTCATAATATGCCACATGATATAACATGAGTTTCAAGTGTTGAGCAACAGTTTTAATCTTTGGCCTTTCTTGGTTAAGTTTGAGCAACAGTTAAACTCTTTGACCTTTCTTAGTTAAGCCATAATTATATTGAATATTGATCTTATCACTGAAGACTAGGACCTGAAGGTCAGAAAGAGGGATGTGAATGTGGAAGTCAACATGTCAGACATAGTCAAGTGCAGACGAGATATGAAAATGGTTGCACTAATAGTAATATAGTAGAAGATCTGATAAAAACAGGAAGTATACTGTGCCGTCAAGGAATGAATATATGTCGAAATAGAATGAATATACATCATAGACTCACATTGTGATATAAGAGAGCCTCTCGTATTTGTTATTCCCTAAGGAATTTAGCAACTTCCTCTCCCCAGCGGCAGTTTGTAGCTTTCCAGAAACTTTTTTAAGAGGTCATCGTTGGCTCTAAAGAGGCCTACGTATATGGGGATTACATCAAGAACGGGATCACCTAAAGCAAGAGTGAATCGATTTGGCATACACCATTGTCAGGCATTAATCACACAAATTGTAGTAAACAATATTTTACAAGTATACATCTCCATTTTGACGGCCAACCACACTGCCTCGACTGATCACTAATGAAATTATATGAATAGTTAAATTGAACTAAACAGGGACAGTTTCACTTTGCAGCAAAGGTGTGGAATGGGGAAATTTGGAAGAATACCACCTAATTTTGAACTTAGATATCTAATTTGCAAAACCAACATCCCTTAACAATGATATATATAAATTTCCGGGAACTTTTTCTGCAACGTGGTAGAACTTAATAAACCGCCCAAGAGGTGGCATTTTCAAAAAATCCCATGAGGGATGTTAAGTCAAGCTATGAATTTTTTAATAAAAAATGTGGATGCGGCCTATTCTGATGATTTTATTACTGGCCAAATGGGATTGTACCATTTCATTATCCTATTATACAGAAGGCTCTCTTTTAAGAATCTGATGATTGACATGATAAACTTTTACTTCTCTTTTCTGATTGTCTAAAATTATCTTCCAATTCAAAAGTCCACTGAAGGCCTCCTATAGTCCCATGTGCATAAGGGGTATTATCAGCCAATTCATCCTAGAGTACATAACTAACGAACTGTAGAGCTATCCCATGTGCATTCAGGTCATTACCAAAACTTACGATCATTTGGAAGAATGCGGCTTAAATTAATAGAAGACTTGGAGATCAGATTGGGAAAGAGATTCTTACCCAGAGACATATCACTGAAATCAAGCTATGAGTAGGCAACCAAAAGGTTCTACAATCAACACTTGCAAAGCCATTGTGTTGACCATTGCCCACGACACCAGGATCAGATGTTTTCAAATTTAACGAAGCATCAGCAGCTTTTGGTTCCATGAAGACATTGTCATCCATCACATCAGAGTGTATCCAGGTACATCGCTGTGATATCTGTACTTCATCCTTCATGTGGAACAAGGAAACAATGATAAAAATGAGTTCATTTCAACTTTTGGTTCAATATGATATGATAATGCAAATATTTTAAACGAAAATTAAACCTCATTTCCACAATAGAAAACCCCAAAGTCGTCAGGGAGGTACTCATGGACTTTCTCAATCAGTGCAGCAGGAATTGGATCTCCCCTACAAAATGAAACACAAAATTCAGAGATTACACCATCTTTTGTGCTTCCCTCTTGTCAGTGTAACTTAATAACCAAGGTCGATGATTGTTCCATAAGATGGAAATATTAATATGTGTCACCTTTCTAAATGCACAAATGCATAGAGTTTATTAATGATTTGTAACTAATGAGTAAGATTAACAATAAAAAAGAAGTCAGCATTCATAACACTGCTAAATAGGATAGTTAGAGCAATCCAGTTAGTATCGTACACAGTTTAGGATGAAAACACTTAACTGCTTGACAATTAGGCTTGCTCAAACATCATGCATGGCCAACTTCCCCAATACTTAAACCAGTTGAAACACGCAAGCATATAAAACTTCAAGAAAAGAAGTGAGATTTTGCATGTCTAACTAAGTCTTCCCTTCTTAAAGGCCGAGAAAAAGATGAATTATTTAACTTCTTAAGAAATTGCTGACTTTTATAAAGTACGTCAAAGATTTGTTCAGACTTCAAACTACATAATTTCCTCATAAAAACTTTCTTGTGTAACAAATTGTTGAGCAACTGTATGATATGAAGTCTGAGTATGTTCTATCACAATCACTGAAAAGCTAAATACTCCTTAAGCACAGTATAGGACCAATATTGCTTGGCAGACAACATGAGCTAACACTATTCTTGTGTAATAAAAACCAAGGGACACATACATGCTAAAGACTACAGGTACTTCAGTAACTCTATACCAATATTGCAGTCTTCATGTAATTTAATGGTTAAACAGGAAGAACAAAAAATTATGCCAGCAACCAAGAAGTTGAAGTATTTGCACCAACAATAGATGAAAATATTGTGACAAGCAAAACATACCATTTTGTTAAGCGGACAGTAACATCCTTCTTTTTTCTATTTTGAGTTCTTACATACATCATCCATTGAGCTGGAACGACTTTAGATGCAACTTCCTTAATGGATCCATTACAGCAGAGAATATTTGAGTCTCCTGACTTCCTGATATAACATTGATTCATTTAGTGATGGACATGGCAGAAGGTGAAGGTTGCGCATCTGCTCGCCGAGGAATGAAGCCAAATTCAGAGCTTTGTCCCAGGAAAGGTATCTCGTCTACAGTTATTTAAGGTTACAACAATTGTCATTCCCCATCTCCAAGGAAGCTGAAGAACTTTCACGAAAAAGCTGGAGACTACTACTCGTATTCGATCATGCAGCCAACCAGTTGCCCAAAGTTCCCTCATGCCAGCATCCACAAGAGGGTAGCCAGTTCGACCTTGTCTCCATGCCTTAAAGTAGTCCTCATCCACAACCCAAGGGAAAAACCTCAAGTGCCCGAGCAATGGTTTTTCATGGCTGTGTGGATGGTTGAAACTCACCTTGAGTATTCCCTCAAACCTATTGACTTGAGGAACAAATTAACTCATATACCTTGAGTATTCCCTGAGATGCAAGATATACCTCTAAACTGGCTTCACTACGAAGAGTGTCACTTGAATGGCAATAAGTCCTCCTGTATTCTTAGCCAGTCAATTCACAATCATTTCTACAACTGAAAACCCGGTATCTTTCTTTGGCTAAAGTATGCTGATTGCACTATATTAAAAATATTTATTTGCACCCTACAACTTAAACGCATCTAGAAACTTCATTAGTAGATTCAACACCATAATTTACCACAGGTTGCAAGATCCCTTGGGTTTCACGCATCAACAACTTGGAGTTATCGACGATCCGCTTACTTTCATAGACTATGTAACTACATAACTCATGTTTAGGGGCTGGGCGAAGTGATTCTAACTGAACAAGAGGATTGGTTATCTGAGATTTATTATACAATTCTCTTGCAGGTTGAACATGGTTACACCAAAAATCAGACAGCGCTATGTTCAAAGCATGCCAATACTCTCTATCCCGAAATATCCTAAACAAGCTACTTCCTTTAACAGTCCAGACATAGAAATCCATCCAATCCCTATCTAATATTTCCATTAAACCTTGCGCTTGTGGCATATAGTAAAGGGGAATTCGTTTCCAAGGGGTAGCCTGCCTCATATCACCTCCAAAAAAAGGACACTTGATTTCCAAAACCCCGCGACAAGGTAACGCATAAGCATATTGGTCCACCGTACCATCGGGAGAAGCACCAAGCCAATCGTACTCTGTGTTTTCCTTGCCATACACCTGAAACTCAGGAAAGCATACAGTGTTTCCAGTTATTAACTTGTATCTTTCAAGTGCTTCTTCCTCCTTAATATTGTTCCAGCATGTTGCCAAATTCCCTGCAAAAGGTTCGACTGCCCCAATCTTCTCTAGCCAAAGCTGAACCCTACGACGGTGAAAAAAACCAATGGCACCGGCAAAGGTACTTGCTGTCAGCCTATGCCTTCTCAATTCTTGCCAGTTCTTGAACCAATGCTGCAACCCGCTCGATTGAAGAATTGGATGCTGATAATTACATGCAATGGCGGAAGAAATATCACGAGGGTTACTGTGGTATCGTCTAAAGTTTAAAGCCTGATAAAAATACATCTTCATATGGCTTTTCTTACAAGATAGACATCTTCTGTGGAAGTAAGAAAAATGCAGCATCTTCACTGCAAGCAGAAAGGATTTATAATAATCTTTAAAGAAAAATATATGGCTGGATGTAGCTATATAGCTTTAATTTGGTTCCTTTAACCGAATAACACCACTAATATATATTATAAAATGCAAAAATATTTAATATTCCAAAAGCCCATCAACCATTATACAACAATATTAGTTTTTCTGCAGCATATTTCACGTAAAATTTTACACATATAATTTTTATAGTTTGCAGTATCATCAACTTGCCCCAATGTCTCTAAAGAGGCTCCTGCCTACACAGGGGCGGGGCGGGGCGGGGGCAGGGCTATTTGCAGTGTATATGTGAAGTTAACTCCTTTTAGAGTTCCAAAAGTTTCATGGTAATCAGCATACAAAGAACTCCGACAGAAACCAGTATACAGATGATGACGATAAACTAAAACAGAGGACGTGTGAAATTTGGAAACGTTAAAGTTAAATTTTTCTAATTTAATCGAAAAATTAAACAAATTAAACCTGGTGGCTGCTTGTTGCTCGCTGCTTGCTGCTGGGATTCTCGGAAAACAGAGGGTTTCATATCCTTAAAATATCATATTGTCTGAGAAGGAGAACTGACAAGGCATAGGTCTGAAATATTGGACGGCCTGGGCTAGGATGGATCGATTAAATTAACTTGTTTACCAAAAAGAAAAAGGCTAAAGGTCTGAAATATTCACAATCGTTCCGTCCAGGACTAAACTTCTGAATAATTTACTTTATTTCTTGTATAATGTTTTTAGAAAAGTCGCTTCTTGAAGGCTGAACAATTATTTTAGATCAGTTTGTCTTTTATCATGATTTTTCATGAATGGTAAACCGGCTTTAACAATATTAAAATTTTGTGAAATTGTCCAAAACTTTAATACTTGGGAAATCCTCATTCTACCCTTAATGAAAAATAACGACATGAGGCAACTGATCTAAAATAATTGTTCACGATGCAAACGGATAGAAAATAAATGTTCACGATGCAAACTAATCTAAAATAATTGTTCATAAGACAAATTAACTTATTAAGAAATTCAGTCCTTCAACGATTGTCAATAGTTTAAGGAGCCTCATGAAAATTAGTCTTATTTTTCGTGCCTAAGTACTACCTTCATCCATAAATGATAAGGTCGCAATGACTTTTCACGATCACCGACACGCGACTTAAAACCTATTTACATGCATAAAAATTTGATATTTCAAAAAATTTAATAAAATAAATCTCACATGAATATATATTATTTCTTATTGGCGGATGAGAATTCATGGTCTATGGTCTTAAAATTTTACCTAAAACGTCAAAATATTTATATCATTAGTGATGGAGGGAGTAGTATTTTTGGATATTACATTGTTATCTACCTTTATTCTCTAATCATATACTTCATGAGTTTAAGTCATAGACCAAATAAATTCAGAGTTATGTCAAATTAGAATATGATTTTTTTTTTAAATATATACAACTATTTTGTTAGTCTAATTACGATAACTAGAGATTTTATATTCAAGTTCCCCATACGTTACATGTTTACTCTTATATTAAAAGCTCAACATAAGTCATTCAAGATAAAATTGTTCTGGAAGAGGTTGCTTTCATAATTTCGAGCTATTGTGAATGTTTTTCCTTTACACCCAATTAGAATCTACGTAGTTTATTATTTGTCATTTTACATTAGTTTTTGTCTCAACACTCACATTATGTTGTAAACTTTTTTTATAATAATATCACGCTCCATCAAAATTTAATTAAAAAATGACATCTTATTATTATTTTTACGCTATTAAAATGATGTTATTTGTTTAACACGAAAAATATAAAATTACACGTTCGTAGGAGTGATCAAATTAACGAATTAAGTGAGCTTGGGCCTTTGATCGGATACTTAGAACCAAGACGCTCCAACGGCCCGACGAGTCATCTACTTAAAAGGACCCCACAACTGATGCAGCCGAGTCGTTACAACAGCTAAAAGCTGCTTTCTTTCGTTGCCGGTATCAACAACGAGAAAGAAACAACCAAATGGAATATGATATCCCTTTCAAAATTATGCACTTATTTTCACACAAAATTTGACCTTAATCGTCACATCCAACCTTACAACTCATCGTTTTTCAAAATTATAAACTCTAGTTTCTTGCATGCTCTAATTCATTGTTGCACCATGAATGATGACTCTATTCTAATCTCTTCGTTAGTTATAAATCCTAGTTATTCGCATGCTATACTTTGTTGAAGTTTTTGTGAATCTTATTAGTTTGTGATTTTGACATGTTATGTTAATAACGGACAACCAAATCCATGTTATTCGTTCCTTGTTTATAAACTTCCATTAGTTGTGATTGTTAACCAAGCCCAGACAAATCTATATATGCAACAAAAAAATTAAGAACAATTAATTTCTCGGCTTTTAAAAAACTATCTAAAAAATAACAAAAATCATGTTCTTTCCTTCTTTATCAAACATCAAATAATTATAACAAATTAAAGTCTAAGAAAATTATCTGCAACAAAATATGGGGAAGAGAATTGGCAATAACAAAAATTGTATATGGCGATGGTAAAGGTGATATCATGTGATTGACATATGACAAAGTTAACGAACAATTAACATATAAGTTAATGGTATGAAAAACATGAATGACTAACAAAATTTATAATGTTGTTAGTTCTTTTTACTAAGTTCAAGATTGATTCAAGATCTCTAACTAATTGTTAATTCATATAATTTCATTTTAATAATTTCTTATAATATTTTTCAAGAGGATGAACATAATCATATAATATCTCAATGAACAAATTATAAATAGTTTTACATTTGTAAAGAATTTTATATTGTATTCCTAAATATTTTAATAGTTATTCAATATTGAATCAAGATCTATAACTATTTGTTTTGATCATATCATTTCATTTTCTCATTTTATCTTATAAATATTTCAAAACATTGGCACTTATGAAATGAAATGTAGATTTATTTATCTATTTTGATAAAATGTTAAAACGTATAATATCAAAACTTTATTATTTATAATTATTTTATTATTTTAAGCGGCAATCATATGATAAATTTCTTGGTTAATGCTATGTTCTTGAGCTTCCTCTTCTTCGATATTCTAACAATCTAACAATCTATCAACTGAACTTCAAGAAATAAAGAAAATAATCGAAAATTAGAACTTGAAGAAGAAGGAAAAATTCAATCTTTATTCATGATTCTGAGAATGAGAGATTACAATCATAAAAGAAGTGAAGTGTTGATCTAATACCAATGCTCTATATATAAGGAATCATTGTAGAACTAAGGAGGGAAGAAAGGCCCCACTAATTCGAACTAATCTGAAATGTGCTAAATAAAACCCTAAACTAACTCTCCAACTGATTTTTTGATGAGTTTCATGACACGTGTCGAGCTGCTACTGGCACCTTCTTCTTTAACTAAAATGAACCAGGGATCGAACCCTGCAGCTCATAAGACCTTGCTTGTTTCCTTAACATTTCTTAATCAATCAAGTCTTCCACAATCTTTAATCAAGCTTGGCTTTCTTCCATAATCTTCATACTGTTTCAGATATCTTCAATGCATGTTACCAAGGAAGTCCAAAACATCTTTGTCTTCCATCACCTCCGTAAATTACTCTGTCTTACTTCCTTTGCTCTATAACTGTAGTAATATTAAAAACTCTAAAATCAGTGTGCTATAAAAAATTTAGCATACTGATTTTTTTGATGAGTTTCATGACACGTGTCGAGCTGCTACTGGCTACCTTCTTCTTTAACTAAAATGAACCAGGGATCGAACCCTGCAGCTCATAATAAAATGCACCTTGCTTGTTTCCTTAACATTTCTTAATCAATCTAGTCTTCCACAATCTTTAATCAAGCTTGGCTTTCTTCCATAATCTTCATACTGTTTCAGATATCTTCAATGCATGTTACCAAGGAAGTCCAAAACATCTTTGTCTTCCATCACCTCCGTAAATTACTCTGTCTTACTTCCTTTGCTCTATGACTGTAGTAATATTAAAAACTCTAAAATCAGTGTGCTATAAAAAATTTAGCATACATTAAAACATGATTTCTTAATAATATAAAGTTGAACCTCCAAATATGCATCAAAATATGCATCAAACTATATATCCTTTAATTATATTTTAACAGATATTTAGTATTAAAGTTTTTTCATATTGAATAATATATGAATGAAAGCATAGTAAGGTGGATTGACATGTTATTTTTTATTTTATTTTGTAACACATTATATTAATATCTAACCACCTCTTATAAGACGGAGGGAGTACTATTTATTATTGTTGAAGATGTTTATCTTTTGTTGATATTTTGTAACACATTATCAATCTACCTTATGCTTTCATTCATATTTTAGGGTCGAAGGGAGTACTATTTTAGTGACGCGCAGTTTGATATATATGTTGTTTATTAATATATTATCGAACATATTTATATTTGCTTTGTTAAAGATTCTACAATAGTTTGCGTTAAGCCAACAACAATAGAATTAGAATTTCATTTATATATTTTCTAAAGAGAGTTAAGAAAAATTAAATATATTAATTTATTATTTATCTCATACAATTATTTTAAATTTACCTCATATAATTAGTTTAAATTTATCTCACAAAATATAAAAATAATCAATATGATAAGGAGTGTTATAAATCTTATTAAAGTAACTTCCAATTACGAAGAAGGAGAAAATGTCACGTGACTTTTTGAGGCTTTAGGCATATATATAGTATATATAGATTTGTCTTTTTAGAATAGAAGATTGTAATTTTTACATTTTAATGTAATTTTTTAGTGCTATATTTTCAATGAACTTTTTGACAACTCTTTATTTTTTTTTAATATGTGCAACTTGTTTAAAAGAACTAATTAGTTGTTCGATAAGCATAAAGGTTAAAACTTGAAAATTGATCTTTTATTTTTACCAGTTGTATTCGTATAGGAGAATTCAAAATCATAAATCGGTTGGTTCGAATTTCGGTCCGACAAACTGTGAATCATTTAGACTCGCTCGTTAAAAGCGTAAATCGTTGGCTCTCGCTCATTAACCGCTCTTAAAATCATTTATAAGGTTTATTTTTTTTAATATAGTTTTAATACGAACCGGGTATAATTCTTTCATAATTCGTTGTAAATCGCTTGGTAGACTGTTTATAATATAATAATAACTTTTTATTTTGAAGCTAAGCAATTTATGAGTGCAAAACGGATTACAATCGAAACGGTTAGCTATACGCACGAGTAATATTTGTTTCAAACTAAGTAATGAGCCAATGTTTTTTGGTTTCATACGACCCGATTTTCCACATTTCTATTTCGTACATACGTTCAAAATCGATACCCCCCACCCACCCTACGCTACCTACCCTTACTCTCTCGTACCCTTACCCTTACCATATCCTATTCTTTACCCCAACATTACCCTATCTACCCTTACCTAGACCCTACTTTACTTACCCTACTCTGCCTTCTTACCCCTACCCTTACCTACCCTCGCACCCTTCTACCTACCCTACCCACCCTTCTACCTACCCTACCTACGTACCCTACCCACCCTCCTACCTACCCTAACCCCCACCCTCCTAATATACCTACCCTTACCCCTATCCTACCCCATACACTACCCCTACCACTATCCTTACCAGACCCTACCCTACCTACCTACCCTTACTCCTACCCTACCTACGTACCTTACCCACCCTCCTACCTACCTATTTACACCCTAACCCCCACCCTCCTACCTACCTACCCTTACCCCCCTACCCCATACACTACCCCTTCCACTATCCTTACCAGACCCTACCCTACCTACCCTACCCCTACCTCTACCTACCCTTACCTCTACCTTACTCCTACTCTACCCTACCCAACCTGTACCTTCTTTACCTACCCCACCCTCCTACCTATCTATTTTTACGTTACTAGCCTACCCTACCACTGCTACCTTACCCTTACCTTTACCCTACCTTACTTACTACCCTTACCTACCCTCGCACCCAGAATACCTACCCTACCCACCCTCCTACCTACCTACCCTACCCTACCTTCCTACTCCTACCCTACCTACGTACCTTACCCACCCTCCTACCTACCCTAACCCCCACCCTCCTACTTATCTACCCTTACCCCTACCCTACCCCATACACTACCCTTACCACTACTCTACCCTACCTACCTACCCCTATCTCTACCTTACGGAACCTTACCTACGTACCTTACCCACCCTCCTACCCTACCTACCTACCCTAACCTCCCACCCTCCTACTTACCTACCCTACCTCATACACTACCCCTACCATTATGCTTACCTCTACCCTACCCTACCTACCTACCTACCGACTCTACTTACTCCTACCGACCCACATCTACCCTCTTTACCTACCCTTACCTTCTTTACCTACCCCACCCTCCTACCTATCTATTTTTACGTTACTATCTCTACCTGCCCTACCACTGCTACCTTACCCTACCCTACTTATCCTACCCTACCCTACCTTCTTACCCAATACCCTTACCTACCCTCGCACCCTCCTACCTACCCTACCCTACCTCTACCTTCCTACTCCTACCCTACCCAACATCTACCCTCTTTACCTACCCTTACCTTCTTTACCTACCCCACCCTCCTACCCTACTATCTACCTACCTTACCGCTGCTACCTTACCCTTACCTCTACCCTACCCTACTTACCCTACCCTACCTTCTTACCCATGCCTTTACCTACCCTCGCACCCTCCTACCTACCCTACCCTACCCACCCTCCTACCTTCCTACTCCTACCCTACCTACGTACCTTACCCACCCTCCTACCTACCTACCCTACCCTACCCACCCTCCTACCTACCTACCCTACCTCTACCTTCCTACTCCTACCCTACCTACGTACCTTACCCACCCTCCTACCTACCTACCCTAACCACCCACCCTCCTACTTACCTACCCTTACCCCTACCCTATCCCTACTCCTACCCTACCTATGTTCCTTACCCACCCTCCTACCTACCTACCTACCCTAACCCCCCACCCTCCTACTTACCTACCCTTACCCCTACCCTACCCCATACACTACCCCTACCTTCCTACTTACCTACCTTTACCTTCCTACTCCTACCCTACCTACGTACCTTACCCACCCTCCTACCTACCTACCCTAACCACCCACCCTCCTACTTACCTACCCTTACCCTTACCCTTACCCTACCCCTACTCCTGTCCTACCTACGTACCTTACCCACCCTCCTACCTACCTACCCTAACCACCCACCCTCCTACTTACCTACCCTTAACCCTACCCTACCCCTACTCCTACCCTACCTACGTACCTTACCCACCCTCCTACCTACCTACCTACCCTAACCCCTACCCTACCCTTATCCTACCCTACCCTCGTACACTCTTATCCTACCCTACCCTCGTACCCTCTTACTACCCTCGTACCCTCTTACATACCCTACATATCTTTATCATATCGTACAAGAAGGAATTTGTATAAATTAAACTTATGTGAACTTACCTTCTCTCTTTGACTTGTATGAAGTTAGCTTCCTACGAAAGTACAACAATGATCGCCAAAAATGAAGAAAGTGATAAAAGCCAAGAAATTTGCATGAATTTACCTTGTCTCTCTGACTTGCTTCTCGATCCAAATATTGGCAACTATATCACAAATAAAGAATGGCCTGGAAGACAAAATTGTAGAAGTTCACAAGGTATCACAATTTGAAAAGTGAACAATTACGTACCTGTTAATGAAAAGCCATGCCTCTGACCCTCTATGATATGCTATACCAATGGCAAATAAAGTAAGCAATTCATTTATAACTAATTATTTTTACATCAAATCTCTCATAACTCATAAGTAGATAACGACTAAACAATAATTTCAATTTTAAAGTGTACTATACTCGCTGAAAATAAACGATGATGTTTGATACGTATCTTATATTTGTAAACATAATTACCGTGAATTGTGGAGAACCATGAATCAACTATATGATACTCTAATTCAAGTTTCAACCATCAGAAAGTTCATAATGAGTATTATAAGATTGTCTATATATCATTTTACATTAGCAGGATTTAATATTATAGCATTGTTCCGTACATATATAAGAGTGTTGTCAACTAATATCAACAAAAGAGGCAATATATGCGACAAGCCAAAGACTCGACTTTCAAAAATAACTTACCGATGTTTTGCAAATTAGGTCCAATGAATGCCACAAAATATATCTCAATATTTTGAATAAGTAACAACTAAAAATGAATATCTAATCTGCAATAGAAAGAAAGATATTACCTTAAATGAAGCTCCAATTCATCTTCAGTTATCATTCCAGCAACTCATATACCTTAGATAATCCTTTGGGGTAGGGGAGAGCAGATGAGAGGGAAGGAGTGGGGAGTCGAGGGGTGGAGAAGGGGGAGGGGATAGAGGGGATAGACAAGGGGGTGCAGGAAGGGGGAGGGATAGAGGGGATAGACAAGGGGGTGCAGGAAGGGGGGAGGGGAAACATCAAAGGAGGGAAATGTGAGAAGCAAAAAAGCCCACTTTCAAAACTACCTTCCCAATGTGAAAAGAAAAGTCTAAGGAATGGCACAAAATATCTCAATGGTTTGAATAAATACAACTACAGATGAACAATACTCTAATCTGCAATAAAAAGAAAGAAAGTACATAATGAAGCTCTCATGTCATGCTAAAACTACTTATACACACTGTATAGTAGCACATAGCCATTCGAAACTAACCAATTGTAGCAGTACATTGTCTCCC
Organism: Echium plantagineum; assembly: GCA_003412495.2. NCBI lineage: Eukaryota > Viridiplantae > Streptophyta > Magnoliopsida > Boraginales > Boraginaceae > Echium > Echium plantagineum. The sequence goes on along the minus strand of CM016562.1, from coordinate 29,390,075 downwards.
TTGCCATGCTGGCACACAAATTATAAAAATCACACAAATATTCTCTGTTTTTAATCTTCCCTGTTTGATCCCATAATCGGTCAGATATCAAGTTTAATGCAAAGCAAATGGAAATTACAATTCAATACCACAACAATGTAAAATAGTACTACCTCCATCCCTAAATAATTGTCACATTTTGACTTTTGATGGTCAACAAAACACGATTTAAAACATAAATAATTATTATTCTACATGAGAAAAAATTATAAAAAGTTGTATTTCGAAAATATATATCGAGACGAATCTAACAAGGTCCTACAAGACTATATTATTTCTTACGGTTTAATGAGAAATAATGGTCAAATTTTGTTATGTTTGACCAACAAAAGTCAAAATGTGACAATCTTTTAGGGACGGAAGGAGTATGATTTAATACATGCAACACTATTACAAAAACTAAAACAGGATTGTTAACAGTAAATCAGGTTTAGATAATAGTAAATCAAGTTTAGATAATTTTATTTCTACGACCTATTTTAGCTCTTTTCTGTTGTCTGCAAGCATAAAGTTCGGCGAAAAGTAATAGTACTGCAAGGACTAACCACCAATTGAGGCTCCAATAGAACCCGAAGACTTGCTTCCAAATCCAGCTCCTACATTACATAATAATTTTAGATGTCGAACTTAAAGAGCCAAATGGTTTTGAGTGTAAAGAAACTTGTTCTATGTTACACACTCAGATTACCTTCCAAGTACTAGTAGCTGTCACCAAGGAATCGTAAATTGAAAAGTCAGCACTTACATACCTGTTTATGAAAACCCATGCCTGTGACCCTCTATGATATAGGGCTTTTTCAGCTTGCTGCTCGCTTTCTCGCTGCCGAGAGGCGAAGGGACCTTACTTACGGTTTCCAAGCCTGGCGCGAAGCGAAGCGAAGGGACTGGATGTGACCTATGATCATCAATGGGCAACTAGAGTTTGCTTTTTTCTTGGTGTTGTTGACATTGTTGAAAGCGAATTTGGAAGTAGGCCTTGCTTTTTTTTAGCTGCTCCCCCAGCTTCAACTATGGTGAAAGATGTGCTGAAGATCTAGTAGTCTGAGCAGTACGAGCTGAAAGGCCCCATACTGTTTGGAGAGCAGGGGGCATAGATGCCAAACAAACCTGACCCCTATCTATGCATTACAAATGATTAAGCAACCTATTTAAAATATGAACAAATAAATTAAGTTTACTATCAAATGATTATTAAGTTTGAAAAGAACAAGTATGAACAAATTAATACGACTACTGAACAAATAAACAGATGTGACCATCAAAAAGTTCAAACGAATATTATTATCAACCTACATATATCCATTTAGTAAATTTTTTATGTGTGTGCGCTTTCTTTGGGTATCCAAATATGCATGAGCAAGAAGAGGTATCGAAAGACGGTAGAGATCGAAAGACAGTAAAGAGGCAATATATGTGAGAAGCAAAAGAGTCCAATATTTTGAATGAATAACAACTAAATACTCTAATCTGCAATAAAAGACACTACCTTATGAAGTTCTAAGTCATCTTTAGTTCATCACCCATGTTTGAAAATAGTATTACAAGGACTATACAAGCAACTCCTTTAATAGGACTATACCTTAAATAATCCTTAGGGTATGGGGGCATGAGGGATAGGAGGGGGTGGGATGTAGAGGGGATATAACAATTGAAAGTGAATAATACTCTAATCTGCAATAAAAGAGGAGACTACCTTAAGTGAAGCTCTAAGTCATCTTTTAGCTCATCATTCACGTTACAGATAGTATTAGGACTATACCTTAAATAATCCTTGGGGTAAGGGGGTATGGCGGATAGGAGGGGGGTGGGGTGTAGAGGGGATATATTTTGTGGCATTCCTTCGACCTTTTCAAATTGGAAAGTTAGTTTTGAAAAGTGGATTGTTTTTCTTCTCTAATCTCCCCCCTTTTCTGCTCCCCCTCTGCCTGGGGGGGTGGGGGGGCGTGGGGGTGATGGGAGGGGATCAGAGGGGTGCAGACTGCAGAGGGAGGGAGGATGAGGGGGGGGGGGATCAAAGGGGTGGACAAGGAGCAGCAAAGGGGGGAGATATGAGAAGCAAAAGAGTCCATTTCAAAATTAACTTCCCAATGCGAAAAGGTCTAACAAATGCCACAGAATATATGTCAAAAAGACTTCAACATTTACGGAACGCAAATTTGCATAATTTAAATTTTGACCTAACTGAAATACCTTTATTTTCGTTATAAGTTGAATAACTATCTACTTGTGACTACTGGCTGCAACTAATTAGTACCTTTCTTCAACAGTACTTAGTCCAGATGCAACCAAATTAGAGTTAAGTATCAGAGAAGAGGACCTCATCTTGTCGTTTCTTCCTTCAAAGCTAAAAGGTTTTAATGTGATACTGAAAACCAGCACACTTCCTGCTCTTACGGTGAGAAGAATATCAAATGCTGAATATGATCAGTACCATATCCCGCACTAGCCACCTAGCAAAAAAATTAAAGAAGCACACCTATATAAATATAAAAGAAAACCAATGATAGTCAAAGAACACACTAGTGTATATACCCTAATGTAGTAATGTATATGAAAGTGATAAGTCTGGTAGTTTACGTGGAATCATGTTTTATTCATGATGTCGTTAAAAACTAAAGTTTATGGGTGCTTAGTGTAACGTCATGCAACCAAGTTTTACTCTAATGAAGCATGAAAGCTGCAGCATGAATGAATATACTTGGAACAAACAACTCGTCAATCGAAGACATGAATCAACATGCTACTTTTATTCACTCTCTCCTGGAGTAGTTGAGAATATTGCTGCCATCAAAGAATAAGAATAGGGCATCCAGTTGTATCTGACAGAAGAGAAAGATTCCTACTGATTTTTAGAGCAAGTAACTTGATAATATAGCAGCTGACTGATCAAATGATCAGTAAATATATGACATGCCCAAAAAATATATGCTTAATGTTGCTCACTTTCAGTTACAACATAAAATTGAATCTCAAATGTTTTATTAGATTGTTAGATGAATAGAAGAGTCTACCTTCTAGAGTATATATGTTGCAATTGGACCCCTGATGAATCTTTCATCGCAATATTCCTACATAATTTATAATTTATGTTAAATTATATAATTTTTAAGCAGTGAACATGAAATGTAATAATCATACATAACACACAAAAAGATTATCTCATTTACAAAATGGGAAATCGGTAATAACAATAAAAATTCAAAAGAGTGAAATAGATTTCTCATTTACATTTCGTTTCCTGAATACTGAGGGTGTTATCAAGCAGGGTGTCAACATGCTCAGCTCACTATACTGGATAGTTAACAGCAAGAAACATACTCATCTTGACTACTTCTTCGTACAACAATTTGTGATCAAATCGATAACAAGCTAAGTTGAGTAATAATATCAAGCTCAGTATTGAGAAACGACTTAGTAACAAGATTATAGGAGAATCAACATTAGTATTCGAAAATACTTGCATTGCTTCTTTGCCAAGAAGCTTCAATGTCATCATAAACTACTTATACAGACTTATACACTAGCACTTGGTCATTCCTATTAGAACTAACCATTTGTCCTAGCACATAATCTCCATTGCCATGGTGGCACACAAATTACACATCATGAATGATTCTAGAACTTTACTCCTAATGGTTACATGAATGAATTTTATATTGCATTTTCATAACAAAGCATTCAGCTTCAGTTTAATTATTATGTTGTAGGTTTTTTTAGTAGAATTTGCAAGTCCAATTGAACTGCTCAGTCCACTTCATATGTACTAATCCATTACCATACACACGTAATGGAGGAGTATCAAGATATATCAAGCAAGTCTCGCAAAATCACAAATTCATCATGTCGTAGTTTGAAAGCTAAAATCTATTGTAGATGTATAGTCGTCTAAACTTATTTGAATCAGTCAGTAAAGACTGCAGGCACTGTGCTACCATTGAAACTCAAATTGTGACATGTCTTGGGTTTGTTTTATAGCATAAATATCATTATACACATACCTCTAAGTACACATGATGGTGTTTTGAACTCCTGAACTTTGGCAGCAAGGAATGCAGCCCCTGCAGCAATTTGATGGGGTTTGAACTGAAGCCATAGTGATCCCCGCAACCTACAAAACAAAGCTTAATATCAGCAGAATGAAGAAAGACAGAAGTAACTGGGCACATAGGAAGAATACCAAGTAAACAACCATCCACATAACATTAGAAAGGACCTCATGGTATCTTTACCGAGAATATTAGACATACTAGGGGCAAAATTATTTATCAGAATACCTGTAAAACCTTTAGTTATATTATTATTAGAACCTCTTGCTAGCATGGCCTGGGTCCATCCACAGAATGTAAGGGGAATCAAGGAAGACTCTCAAATCTTCTTGTGTATCTAAATTTTAAGAGGGCGTTCATCAGGTAACACCAACATGGCATGACGTAGAGATGATAAAATATTTTCCGTTCTTAATCTTCCCTAATACTTGTAAGATACTGTTTGACGATAGTAAGATATAGTTGTTCCCTCAGCAGAACCCAGTGCTTCAGCAAACATTTTCTCATTGTTTCTAAACAGAACTCCAAGTTTAGGCCCTCAAATCTATGTTTCTCAAAATCAATAGCAAAAGGGAGCTCTTCCATTAGTGATCCAGATTCTCCAGACCCTGAGTTAATTCAAAACGAAGAACCTAGCTAAGAAAATCCTTAAGAAATTATCTAGACAGTCAAATCAGTTGCAAGGACACTATGAAAAAGGTGGATCCCCAAGATATTTAACCTTAAATTTCAAATTCGTATCAACTCCCACAAACAGATTGCGCCTAAAATATTCAGAGTCACCAGATTATCACATTACATCTTCTGTTAGCTGGCAAATTATGTCGTCTCACATCAGTTATACTTGTGAAGTTTACAGACACATACACGTACAGGTATCTGCTCTTTAGGATATGAAATTCCACTGTAGTGATCCCATAATTGGTTTATTATCGAGTTTTAACACTTTAGCAAACGAAAATTACAACTCAATACCACAACGAAATCAAGTTCTTACTTAAGAATTCTGTCAGAAGTGAGTCCAACAACAATGTAGAATACTATCACCTCACTTCACTCAGGATGAAAACATGAATATAAGTACAGAAACACAACAGATGCAACACTATTACTCAAATCATATAATACCACATCCAATTTTGATGAAAACTAAAATAGATGAAATTTATATTTAATTCACTCCTCATCATCCATCTAAATTGAACTTTTCAACCGAGGGTCTCAGAGGCAACGGAAAGCAGTTCAGGGAGCAGGCAACATATAAACATCTATGGAATCTCAATATTAATTAACCATAATCAATTTAACCTAGCATTAATAAAGAATCAGTTCACAAGACAACTCAAGGATATTTTTTAATACTTTGAGCACTAATCATGCTCAATGATTAATTAAAGAAACCTCAAGGTTTCAATTTTGTCAGGATAAAACGCAATAGATATCATTACATCCAGAACATTAATACCAGTAATAACCAAAACCAATTAACAAGAATCAATTTGATTGAAACATTAGTCAAGAATCGAGTTACAAGTTACAACCCAATAATATTATATCAAATCTGTAACACCAATTAACCATAATAAATTAACACATAATCAATTTTTTTTAATACTGAAATTCTAAAATTTGAACATTAATCATGCTCAATGATTTATTAAAGAAACCTCAAGATTTCAATTTTGTAAGCATAAAAAGCAATAGATATTATTGACATCCAGAACATTAATACTAGGAATAACGAAAATCAATTTGATTGAAACATTACTCAAGAATCGTCTTACAATCCAAATATCCAATCCAATAATATTATATCAAATCAGTAACACCAATTAATCAGTGGAATTTGGAAACGTTAATAACCAAAATCAATTAACAAGAATCAATTTGATTGAAACATTAGTCAAGAATCAAGTTACAATCCAAATATCCAATCTAATAATATTATATCAAATCAGTAACACCAATTAACAAGTGGAAATTGGAAACGTTAATAACCAAAACCAATTAACAAGAATTAATTAGATTGAAACAGTAATCAATTAACACGAATCGAGTTACAATCCAAATATTCAATCCTATATATTATATCAAATCAGTAAAACCACTTAAGAAGTGGAATTTGGAAATGTTAATAACCAAAAACAATTAACAAGAATCAATTTAATTGAAACCTTAGTCAAGAATCGAGTTACAATCCAAATACCCAATCATCAGTGGAATTTGGAAACGTTAAATTAACTTTTTCTTATTTAATCGAAAAATTAAACAATTAAACCTGTATTTTGGTGGCTGCTTGCTGCTGGGATTCTCAAACAATATAGGGGTTTGATTCCTTGAATAGTGTTCATATCAAACTTGCATTCAACCGTTGAATTCAAACGTTGAGAAGTGAGAAGTGAGAAGTGAGAACTGAGAACTAAGAACTAAGAAATTCCAGCCGTTGAATTCAGCCGTTGAATTCAACCGTTGAATTCAACCGTTGCATTTCAAACTGTAATTTATTTGCTCTTATATATCAACAAAAGAAGAAGTGAGAACTAGGTGATTGGACGGGCTTCTATACTGGCCTCTATGGATCGATTAATGCACTCGTTTACCCAAAACAAAAGTGAGATGGCTTGTCAATTGTCATTTTTCGACGGGATCCACTATACACACACCCAAATAATGCTTTACTGTAGCAGTAAATGACTATTTTACCCCCCTATTTAACTTCCTCAACTACTACACTTCCAAATAGGGGGGACAGAATAGTCATTTACCGCTACTAGTAAAGCACTATTTAGGTGTGTATAACAGATCAGTTTTTCGACTAAATTTCGTAATGTGCCTTAAAATATTGATAGTTATTCGAATAAGTGATTGAATTTTTGAATAGATTATTTTATCCCTTGGATAGTGTTTTTGATCTGTTTGCCCCTAAACAATTATTTTAGATTAGTTTGTCTCTTCACTCTTGTCATGATTTTTCATTGAGGATAAAACGGGATTTTTACAAATATTAAAGTTTTGTGAATTTGTCCGAAACTTTAATACTTGTGAAATGCCCATTTTATCTTTAATGAAAATCACGACAGGAGGCAACTAATAAAAATTAATTATTCATGAAGTAAAATAATCTAAAATAACTGTTCAGAGGGCAAATTGACGATTCAGAAGTTCAATTCCTCACCTAAACGATTGTTAATAATCTAGGGAGCCCTATGAAATTTAGCCTTGTTTTTCATGCCTAATTAAATTCATTTATCCCTAAATGATAGAGTCATTTGGTTTTGCACGATCACTAGACACAGCTTTAAATCATAAATATATTTAATTTTACATGCATAAAAATTATGACAAATATAGCAGTTGACTAGAGCCTCCCACTACGGCCCATTGAATCAAGCCCAACTGTACAAGGGTAACCAACTCTAGGTAAAAGTCGATCAAATTGCAATTTTAAATGTAGGGTTTCAGTGAGAAACAAATAACAGATGTGTGCATTTTAACGAACGAATCAATGAATTTGACTGTCGAGGCTTGACCAATTCCTCAACAGAAGATACTAAGACTAATGCTGGGGTTTCAGAAAGAAAACAAATATCAGATTTGTGCATTTAAAAAATATTGTAAATTTTGTTATACATTCATGTTTTTCACAACCATTAACTTATACGTTAATTGTTCGTTAACTTTGTCATATGTCAATCACATGCCGTATCACCTTTACCATCACCATTTATAATTTTTGTTATTGTCAATTCTCTTCTTTGTTGTATATTTTATGCCAATGATTTTTCTAGATTTTAGTTTTTCATAATTATCTGATGTTTGATAGATAAGAAAAAAATATGAATTTTGTTGTTTTTTAGATAGTTCTTTAAAAATGAGAAATTAAATATTTTTAATATTTTTGCTGCATAGATTTGTATAAGCTTAGTTGACAATCACAACTAATGAAAGTTTGTCAAACAATGAAATAACATGGATTTGGTTGTCCGTTAACAACATAACATGTTCAAATCACAAACTAAGAAAATTCTCAAAAAAACTTCAACAAAGTATAACATGTGAATAGCTAAGATTTATAACTAATGAAGAGGTGAGAATATAGTCATCATTCGTGGTGAATCAATGGATTAGAGAAGACAAGAAACTAGAGTTTACAATTTTGAAAGACGAAAGGTTGTTAGGTTGAATGTCACGATTGAGGCCAAACTTTATGTAAAAATAAGTTCGTAAATTCAAAAAGGATATTATAATAATAAGTAGCATTCTTCATCTACTCTTTTGCAAAGAATAACTATTTCAGAAATCAAGAACCACCCTTGATATCAGAAGAACTTGCCCGTTGAACTTGCAGAAGGAGGAAGCTTTGAGAGCCATGATGTCAATAACCCTTCTCAGAGCATGGCAGAAGTAATCTATACTACAAGAGGCAAGAAAACCATTACCAAATGCTGTGGAATGCCATGGATTCTATCGGAGGGAATATGGACTTCGACGAATTGGATGATGCTGATATTGACGATATAGAAACCAGCGGTGACTTTGTATGCGCGATATGATCATTGTTATTGTCTAATGAGATAAAAAAGATTATTGTGTGCTTTACTTCACAGTTCGCAAAATCAGACCTTGTAATTATAGTTGCAGCAATATATCAGGCATACAATGTCTGAAAACAAACTTGTAAAATTGATAGAATACCCTCATCAACAAACACTAGACCAAATATGTATTGCAATTATGAAAATATCTCTATATTCGTAATATCACATCATCGGTTATTATCAGTATCATCATATTGCTTTACACATCTTAATGAGGGCAAGAGTAGAAAGGAAAAACCCTCAAGGACAGAGTATTATTTTGCTGGAAACATAAGTTGAGTTATCCTTCTAGAAACTACGACATTCTACAACATAATTTATTCCAGAGTTTTGTAAGATAATGTGAGAGTTTGACCGCTGGCGAGAGAAGAGAGAGCAACTAACAGAGACCAGTATAGCTATTTAGACATCCCCACACAGCCTCTTCAACTTCCTCCCAAGACTTTGCCGTCCTTAGCTCTTTTGAAAGACTGAAAATAGCCCCAAGTACATTATCATCATGTAAGATGCAGTGGCACCTGGATAACGCAAAACGAACAAATGAATCAGCTAAGAAGGCAAATACCAGGAAAAAGAAAAAAGGCGCCCATTTTTAAATTGGTTCCGAGATTACTAAAATACTGAGGTTAATATATTTCATAATATGCCACATGACATAACATAAGTTTCAAGTGTTGAGCAACAGCTACAATCTTTGGCCTTTCTTAGTTAAGCCTTAATTATATTGAATATTGATCTAATCACTGAGAAAGAGGGATGTGAATGTGGAAGTCAACATGTGACACATAGTCAAGTGCAGACAAGTTATGAAAATGATAGGACTAACAGTAATATAGTAGAAAATCTGATAGAAAACAGGAAGTTATACTGTGCCGTCAAGGAATGATTATATGTAGAAATAGATTGGATATACGTCATAGACTCACATTGTGATATAAGAGAGCCTCTCGTATTTGTTGTTCCCTATGGAATTTGGCAACTTCCCTCTCCCCAGTGGCAGTTTGTAGCTTTCCAGAAACTTTTTTAAGAGGTCATCGTTTGCTCTAAAGAGGTCTACATATATGGGGATTACATCAAGAACGGGATCACCTGAAGCAAGAGTGAATCAATTTGGCATACACCATTGTCAGGCATTAATCACACACGTTGTAGCAAATAATATTTTACAAGTATAACTCTCCATTTTGATGGCCAACCACACCGCTTCGACTGATCACTAATGAAAATTATATGAATAGTTAATTTGAAATAAACAGCAAAAGGACAGTTTCACTTTGCAGCAAAGGTGTGGAATGGGGAAGTTTGGAAGAATACCACCTTTATAACCTTTTGGGATTTTTTTCTGCAACGTGGTAGAACTTAATAAACCGCCCGAAAAGGTGGCATTTTTCAAAAATTCCCATGTGGGATGTAAGTCAATCTACGAATTTTATAATGAAAAAAGTGGATGCAGCATATTGTGATGATTTCATTACTGGCCAAATGGAATTGTACCATATCATTATCCTATTATACAGAAGGGTGTCTTTTAAGAACCTGAAGATTTACATGATAAACTTTTACTTCTCTTTTCTGATTGTCTAAAATTATATCTTCCAATTCAAAGTTCACTGAAGGCCTCCTATGTGCATAGTTTCATAAGGTGTATTATTAGCCAATTCATCATTTGGAAGTACCCTAACTAACAAGCTGTAGAGCTACCCATGTGCATTCAGGTCATTACCAAAATTTACGATCATTTGGAAGAATGCAGCTAAAATTAATAGAAGACCGGGAGATCAGATTGGGAAAGAGAATCTTACCCAGAGACATGTTACTGAAATCAAGGATATGAGTAGGCAACCAAAAGGTTTTACAATCAACACTTGCAAAGCCATTGTGTTGAACATTGCCCACGACACCAGGATCAGATGTATTCAAATTTAAAGAAGCATCAGCAGCTTTTGGTTCCATGAAGACATTGTCATCCATCACATCAGCGTGTATCCAGGTACATCGCTGAGAAATCTGTACTTCATTCTTCATGTGGAACAAGGAAACAATGAGAAAAATGAGTTCATTTCAACTTTGTGGTTCAATATGGTACACGCTAATGCAAATATTTAAAACGATAATTGAACCTCATTTCCACAATAGAAAACCCCAAAGTCGTCAGGAAGGTACTCATGGACTTTCTCAATCAGTGCAGCAGGAATTGGATCTCCCCTACAAAATGAAACACAAAATTCAGAGATTACACCATCTTTTGTGCTTTCTTCTTGTCAGTGTAACTTAATAACCAAGGTCGATGATTCTTCCATAGGATGGATAATATTAATATATATCACCTTTCTAAATGCACAAATGCATAGAGTTTATTAATGACTTGTAACTAATGAATAAGATCAACAGTAGAAAAGAAGTCAGCATTTGAAACAATGCTAAATAGGATAGTTAGATCAATCCAGTGAGTATCGTACATAGAGTTTAGCATGAAAACACTTAACTGCTTGACAATTGGGCTTGCTCAAACACCATGCATGGCCAACTTAGATGAATTATTTAACTTCTTAAGAAATTGCTGACTTTTATAATGTATGACAAATATTTGTTCAGACTTCAATTATATAATTTCCTCATAAATACTTTCTTAAGTAACAAATTGTTGAGCAACTGTATGAAATGAAGTCTGAGTATGTTATATCACAATCACTGAACAGATAAATACTGTTTTTGCACAGTATAGGACCAATATGGTTTGGCAGATAACATGAGCTAACACTAGCTCTTCGTGTTTCAATAAAAACCAAGGGACACATACATGCTAAAGACTACAGGTACTTCAGTAACTCTACACCAATATTGCAGTCTTCATGTAATTTAATGGCTAATCAGGAAGAACAAAAAAATTACGCCAGCAACCAAGAAGATGAAGTATTTGCACCAACAATAAAGGAAAATATTGTCACAAGCAAAAACATACCATTTTGTTAAGCGGAGAGTGACATCCTTCTTTTTTCTATTTTGAGTTCTTACATACATCATCCATTGAGCTGGAACGACTTTAGATGCAACTTCCTTAATGGATCCATTACAGCAGAGAATACTTGAGGTCTCCTGACTTCCTAATAACATTGATTCATTTAGTGATGGACAAGGCAGAAGGTGAAGGTTGCGCATCTGCTCGCCGAGGAATGAAGGCAAATTCAGAGCTTCGTCCCAGGAAAGGTTATCTCGTCTACAGAAATTTAAGGTAACAACAATTGTCAGTACTGAATTTATATGGTAACAATGTGTATGGCAAAAGAAATGTATCAAATAAAGAATATTGCTTACAGTTCAGCAAATACTTTCCCATTGCACCTCCGGGTTACAATGTAAGGCCAAGTTGTTGAACCTCCAGCATAGTTTAATGATTCATGTAGAGGTGGCAACCCAGCCTTTTTGTACTCCCGCTTAATCTTATTTCTTATACCAAATGGATATTCAAGATTTTCCTTATCTTCTGGAATCACATTGCAAGTCGAAGGTAATTCAGGAACACCTTTTCCATCCCAGGTCATGACCTTAAATGTTTCATTCTCCAAAGAAAGAATCCCACTAGTTAGAACATCAGGGATGTGCTTTTTCATAGAGGAATTTTCTTTTTCCAGTAGACCGTAGAACTCAAGCTGTATGTTGAAGTACATCTTTAACAACACAATAAAATCATGGGAGGAAATATTCAAGCAGAATATTATCATACCTCAGTGCCTAAACTATAAAGGGAATCTTCCAGCCCTCCTTCAACGAAGATCTTCACCACATTGTCCCCTATGAGATATACCTGACAACAAAACATTTATCAGAAAGCCAATTGCAAAAGAAAATATCACTAACTGACTAACCTATGAAGTTCAGTACAGGTACAGGATAATAGTGGGTTTCTCTACAGAACCCCACATCATATTGCGCTGGTTCTTCATCTAACTATGAAGAAAAAAAAATAGTATCTTTCCCTATTTCTTCCTCTATTGTTATCAAAATATTAGAGTGTTTGCTACAAGCATAGACAATATTATACCTTATTACTGATGTTATAAGAAGAACTAAAAAGATCTTATAAATTTGTACTAGAGTTGTGGGCGAATAGAATTAGACATAACTAACGTTGCTTAAAGTTCCACATCTGGTAGACTGAATGATCGAATTTGAATTGTTTTATGCATGTATATTTTCATGTCCTACAGAGTCAAAGATTTTATATTCCATAGGTCTTACATAAAATGCAATAAACCAAAATGGCTCATTACAGTATGTAACCTTCTTATCTATTACGAAATAGTAGAGAGTTTTGCACTCCACTCTTGGCCCAATTCGGAAACAGTCTCGCTATTATCACAGGTGTAAGGCTGCATAAGGCTGCATACTAGCCAACCCCGCTTAGGCAGGAGCCATATAGAGGCATTGGAGCATGTTTATGTTGATGTATTTAGAAAAAACTTCTTACCGAACCATGTAACCCTCAAAATTTGTAGAAATGAGTTAATAAAAGAGAGGAAAATGTTTAGATAGAAAAAGATAAAGAGGCTTACAGGATTGCTACCAGTACCAACAGGAAGTTTCTCATCTTCTTTAGGTAGAGGTAACCCGTGAGAGAGACAGATCTCTTTCAAACATTCAAGCCATCTTCCAGCATCAATAGCAATACAAGCGCCCTGGATCACACTAGGAAGTTAAGCAAGTAACCATAATTATCCCAATCTGATAGAGGGTGATATCAAGTTATGGATTCTGTGCTATTCAGGCCATATAAGTAAATAGAAATGGTAGTAAATTGACAAATGCTAACACAATATCAAACCAGTAAGAACCGAAATCAGAATAACCAGGAAACAAGGCAAAAAAAGTTAAAATGGAAGACCTCCTAAGAATGTGCCACACACATTCAGAACCGAAATCAGAATAATCAGAAAAACCTCATGTGGTGTTTTAGATCCATTAATTTTGTCAATAATTAATCTCATGTTGAAAAAGGACTACCGCGTTTATAACTCCCTCCAAATCACTTAACTTATGACCTCTTGACTATTTTCGAGAAAATAAATGTTTTAACAGAAACTACTATCAATTAATCAAATTTCTTGTTAAACATTGCACTAAAAAAATTTGGTTATCAAAAATATTTGTTAACTCAATAAAAGACAAATTGTGACTAGTAAAGTTGAACAAAAGAGTTCTTAATGACCACATCAACAAATAACAGTCAGAATTACTAACAGTGAAAGAGAAGGAAAAGTTCCTGCTACCTTCCAAATCAGGTCCCGCATGCCAGGTTTTAGAACCCAAAGCTTTTTCAACCATCCTCTCATCTCTCGCTGTCCTATGCAGTTTCCTAAGCTCCACGGTGCATTATAGTGATCCCTCTCTCTATCGAGGAACATGGACAAGAAATTGATATCATAAGAGAACTCCATGTCCTCCAGACTATTATAATTGAGGTTAGTTGATTGCCCAGCATCATCTACAGTATGGCAGTTTCTCACCCTCTTCTCTTTTCTAGTCAGGTCTGTGTAGTTCAAACAGTTTTCAAGGCATGAGGATTTATTCTTCACATAATCAAAATCAGCCTCATCGAGAGCAAGCAATCCAGCACGACAAACTCCCTTATGCCTATATCCGGGAGCCATGTCTAGACATACAAATTCGAGATTCTTGGAGTTGACAAAATTTTGTGTGACGGCAATAGTTGTTTCCAGATTAAGGACACAGTGCCACCATCCACTGGGGACAAATATCGTCTCACCAGGTAGCTGTGTAACCTCTATAGGCTTGTCTTCATCAGCAAGTAGGGGATAGAAATCTAGCCACCACTAGAAGGGTGAAAAATGTTGATAACCGATACCATAAAGGAACCCAAAAGTAGTTGAAGAAACGTGCATATATCTTCATCTTAGTATATTGAAATACCTGTAATGACGACGGAGTGTCTATATCAACATCACCATCTTCTTCATTCACATGCACTGTGACTCCTAATGGTACCCTTCCTGGGGGATAAAGTGCCCACCTATTACAAAGATATTAATATTTTTACCACCAAAGAAGCAGCTAAGAGAATGGTAAATGATAAAAATAAAAGAAAATAAAAAATAAAAAAATGGTAAAAGCTAGGAGAATGGTAAATGATGAAGAACGCAGAACTAAAATAAAATGGTAATGAATAAGAGAAAAAAACTCCGTCATCACAATATTTACACTGGTAAAATAAAATAGTGTTGTCATGAAAAGACTTGAAGTGATACTCCTTGCACTACACTTGTACGACTTTAATGTAATACAAGTGTGCAGATCTCATGTAAATAATAAAAGACAGATTTATTCTCCCGATGCCAATTTACCTTTTACGGCCACAGAGGAGAGTATTCCATGCACTAGTAAGGGCTGGATCAACATGCCAAGATGCCCCAGACCGCTCTGGTCCTACAATTAACCATCTGAAAGCTGGTCGCTGCTCTATATCTAGGACATCAAAGAAGTCTTCTTGAAAGAGATCTGGAACACTGTAATCCTTCAATAAGTCAGGAGCAACTTCCCCAAACTGCACATGGAGAATAGAGTGAAGGTTACTAAGAAAAGGAGGTCAGACAATATCAGCAAGAGCACGCAATTATTTAAGTGTGATACCTTATCGTCAAAAATGTAAAGGGGGTCCTCATCACGCTGAATTTCCATATATTTTACGTAGTCCTTAAATTTCATGGTGACTTTCTTAGAGCTCCTCTGAGATATTCTAAATGTTGTGTCTCCGTACTTCATCAGTAACTGTTCAAGTGTCCATGTATTTTTTGCTGGCCAAGTATTAGTCAATCCAGGGATCAACACCTGCCAAAGAATAGTTATCTGCCTATTCAAAATGTTTTATGCATAGACTAGGAAAGCACTGGAAGGGACTGGCTGCAGGTAAAAAAACGTGATTGAAAAATATTCTCTAACAGCCATGGGATAATCTATCAAGAGAACAATATGTTCAGGACTGAGGCGAACTACTTGCCATTGCAGACAATTTATGACAAGGCTTGAACTAGAATGACAGAAAGAAAAATAATGTCCAGTACGTAGTGCCTCTTACCCCCTTGAACGATGATACACTTAAATATAAAAGGAAATAAGTAGATAAATACAAAGTGACAATGATCATAACTGGAGCAAGCTCAATGAGGATAAGTTAATCAGACTAAGAGAATACCGGTTTCACCAAATCATATTGTTCACGAAATGCTTCTAGAGAAAGATTCTCCTTTCTTTCAACATTTCCATTATCGAAAGAGAAGGCGTTCAATGACGTATGACATCTATACATGCGCCTGTACAAAAACAAGGAGTAGAAACCTGCAGTAGGATCAAGACACTTTTGTCGTTACTAAAACTTTAAGATATCAAATTCTACTTGTTCAAGCATCAATTAAATCTATTACCATCAAAGGTTAGTGGTTTTCTGTCAGTAACTTCTCCAATTTTATCAAGCAAATCCAACCTGTGCCAACCAAAACCAGAGCAGATTGCACATTGTCAAAATCTTCCCCCCCAAAAAAGAGAGAACTAGTTCATCGTAGGAAATAGACAAAAAACTATGAGTACTGATGAAGCGTTGTCATCTTCCAAGAGCCTTTATACTGAAGCTGGCGATTGATGTTACGCAGGCACAGCCACATCCAAAGTGGTTCCTCATTGCATAGTATGTACATAACACTGCAGGATGAAGTCATTATCTAGATATGAATAAGATGTATAACAAGGAAACTGCTAATATGACTATATATATGCTAAAATAATATTCCACATGTACCATGACATAACCAATCGTGATAAAATCAGAGATAGTTTGAGAAACAAAATGAGCATAGTTTTCTAAGATAAATGACCAAACATGGAAGATCAAGAAGTGCAAAAATCAGTTAGATTCTAAACAATACTAAGGTTTTGCTCATACAGTATATGCCAAATTATACATCTCGATGTACACTGTCATTACATCAAAAAGTCAACTTGAATGATAGCTAAACAGAAGATGAATTTTTAAAATGAAAGTGGTTTTATATGTACAAAGCTAAGTAGCATACATCTAACATGCAAGAGGCGTCTGCGATGTCATTAAACTTGGCCTACACTTCTATTTATTTTTTCCGCATAATCCAAGTTCGTCAATTCCATTAGCAAAGACAATCCCCTCAAAACACTAACTTATACACTCTCCCGAAATCCTTCTGTACTAGAGTTTGACTCGATTAGAGGCCCGCCATTTACTAAGCACCTTGAATTCTTTATTTTAACCTCCTCTACTATTTTGTTTAAAAGCAGTAAAATAATTTGTAATTAAATTAGCAAATTTAACCGGTTCCAATGAAGCTCAGGTATAACCATCCAATATAACAACAAAACTTCAGTCTTTTCAAACCAACCAGTTCAGCAGTGCTTTACCATTAAAATACAATCAGAGACTATAAAATACTCTCTCCATCCAGAAAAGATCACTCAGCTTGACTACTTCTAATTTATCAAATTAACAAAATTTATGGTCTTAATTGATACACACGACTTTTTTAAACAAATAACATCAAGTTAATCAAGTTACTAGTAAATTACATCAATGCGCTAGCACTTGATATATATTTTCAACAAATTTTATACAACATATATAAACATACTCGACTACAAAGTGTAAACTCCAACACCAAAATTCAAATTTGGACAATCTTTTTCGTGATGCAGCAAGCAAAACAGGAAAACCCAACCTCATCCTATACAATCACACTCACATATGCAAATGATCACGTGCTGACGAAACATACTTCACTACTACCATAACCATTTTAGTTCATATCGAAGTTACATATGTCAATCCAGTCCAACACCAAAATTCAAATTTGGACGATCTTTTTCGTGATGCAGCAAGCAAAACACGAAAACCCAACCTCAACCTATAATCACACTCACATATGCAAAAGATCACGTGCTGACGCAACATATTCACTACTACCATAATCATTTTAATTCACATCGAAGTTACATATGTCAGTCCTCAAATTTTGCTAATTTCGACCATTAGAAATCAAACTGGACAATCAGACATACTATATGAAACTACGTGTGTCAATTAAGTCCGCATATTTCGCTAATTTTGAACATTATAAATCAAACTGGACAATCTTTTGGGACGGAGCAAATGGAATTACAATAAAATGAAGTTATACAATGCTTATATTATATGAAAACAATTAAACATGTCTACATTATAAAATGAGATGAGAAGGTGACCTGCTGACGCAAGCAGCACGAGAAACGTCACGAGGAGTGAGGTAAGCCAAGATGGAGCAAAGGATTTCATCGGGCAAGAAGCGGAGGTTCCCGAGAGCGTCTAGCCGTCGATCTTTGGGAAGCTGAATCTCGACCGTTGATGATTGCGGATGTGGAATTTGTTGATGATCGTCTATCTCCATTGGTATGATTAGTGAATTGAAATGAATGAGAAAATGAGATGAAGCTAATTAAATTATAGTGTATTGAATTTGAAGAGAGAATATGAAAGAATGCGTAAGATTTATGCAATGGAGAAGATGCTAATGGCGCGTTCAACTTCCATCGTCTTTTCTTTCTGGCTTTCAACGCGGTCATAAAGTCGTATTTCGTAAATTTCGAAGGTATTTTTGGTCACTAATGAGACCCTTTTTATTAAGCTATTCGGATAACTTGATAAAATCTTCTTTAAGATCATATTTTTTTAGCATGACATTGTAATGTTTGTTAAAAGTAATGAAACTTTAAAAAAAATTAAATAGTACTTATATTATTTTGAAACATTATTAACTTTACACTATTACTATGATAATTTAATAAATTTATATGTTAATTTTGATGATAAATTAAACCTGTATGTGTTCATTATTAATACATTATTTGTTTTTATTGATTTTGAACATAACGTATTAAATTGTGGAATATTATGGTGTGTATTAAGTATATTTCATTTTTTAAGAGATATAATTATTCAATTTTATCTTTTTTCATATGAAGGAATAAATTCTCTCGTTAGTTGATAGAGAATTTTGTGTCTCGCCACTTTTCTTTCCTTTTTAGGTGTTTTGCAGTTTAAATAAAATGATGCCTTGTTCATACTCTACAAAAGTTAAATCTAATTATTCCACAAGATAGACTTGTTACCTTATTATTTATTACTGATTCTTAACTTTTTTAACGAAATAACTTGTTATTTTCCCGCTTTTTTCTACAAAAAATACTGGTATCTACCGTATATAATATAGGAAGACCTCTCTTAGCGGTTATAAAAGTGAAAATTGTTTGTATGCATTGGAGATATGTCTGTGTAATATCTGACCCTCCTTATCCTCTTAGACGGGATGCAGGGGCGGACCTAGTATTGTTTAAGGTGGTTCAAAATAATAAAAAAATATGTGTAGCTTAGTTGGTAAGTAAAGATACATGTGGTCACGAGGTCATGGGTTCAACGCATTTTAACTACAATTCCTTTTTTATTAGCTTATAACACCTACAAACTCTATTTTAACCATTCATTAGTTATAATAATAAACGTTAGGCATATCATATATATATTTATACTTCATTATGATGAATTAATAATCTATCTACTTAGTATTTTAAGGATAAATATTAAATAAATATATAGTATTATACTTCAAAATGATTTGCCATATAATAGATAATTTGTGATAGTTATTTTGTAAGTAGTACAAAAAATAAATAAAGAGTCTTAATGTATACTAGCCGTTGGTGCACAGTCCAGCCTGTGCGAACTCGTTCTCCTTGTACAGTTAATCTTTTGTATAATTAATTAGATATTGTTGAAGTTATGTAACATAAGAAAGTACAAAGAGATTATATACAATTGAAAGGTTAATTTGAAAAGACATAGACGCATGACTATTATATATACAAAATATATACAATTATGTACATCAATATGTTTACATATAAATCTACACTAAATATGAAATCATATATTAGTCAAAACATTTTTGCATTGAACATCTGAAATACATCTTGTGATAGCTCTACATTCATCTCTATATTTGAGTACTTCATTTTTCGTTGACTGCCAATGCATCTTGAAAAACTGCATTATTTTATAGAAGATACATATTGTATGGTACTACTTATAATTTATTCGGTCATTTGTTTTATCAGTTTATAGATCATTCACTAAGAATTAGCATGTCTCAAGAATGTCATGCAAACATTACAGAGTATATATAATGAAATACACTCAGTTTCCTTATTTATTGGTTCATATAGTACCTGAATAATTTTATACCGAAACAAATGATGTTTACTAATGACACTTCAAATTTGAATTAATTAGGCAAAATTGGCAAAAAGAGAATATTGCCGACCGAAAAATTAACAAAAGCCTAAGGGAGAAACACATATGAAATGGTCTCACTTCTTCAACGTATAATAACAAAAAAGACTCTAATTCTAGAGATACAATCACATATGCATAGATATTTGATAAGAGAACAAAAACAACAGAATTGCTGATACATGGAGACACTGCAAGATTATAAATAGAAAATGATTGTTTCTAGAATAAAATCGAAGGACTACGTGTACAATTAAAGCTTTTCATCTGTGCAAAACTTTGTTCGTGGAATTTTCAAGTTTATATATTGAGTTGTTAAAATGTGCACACCTAGAATGGTCCATCTCTAAGAATTTTGATCAAGTACTTCTTTGAGAACCTTCATCAATAATAGTATATTGCTTGTTTTCGAGAAACTTAATCAATAACATTTAGTAAATTTCTAAGAATCTGATAAGTTATCACCAAAGGACTAACTTGGCCAGTTGCCATTTTCAAGAACCTAAATTTCAAGAGCTTTAACCAAAATTGGAACTTATAGAATCATATCTCAATGCAACTCAACCAAATGCTTAACACTTCGATTAAGTTTCCATAATTATATATTCAGAACTACAGAATGTAAGAGCCAACGCAGAGATTATGACATCTTCATTTTCAACTCCTTACCCGAAGACTTCGTAAGACCACCAAGCCTTCTCGCCCCTCGATAATGCAAAACACACAAAACAATGGTCCGACAAATCTCAAATGTGTGTGCTCTAAAATGTTACTTCCTCTCATATTATTGCAGGTGTATGAAACACTATTCAAAATACTCAAAGCCAACCATCACAACTGCACAATCTTTTCGAAAGGGAGTGATCATATAGAAACACATAGCAATTACACAAACTTTTCGTAAAGAAATAATGGCTTCCGTCATGCAACCCCAAGTGTACTTTAATTCATCAACAATCTCTTTAACTTAGCCACATATGTGTACAAATGTTTCAGAATCTCAATCAAGTTATATCATCTTTACATAGAAGATGATGAAATATCTAATCAAATAAGCATTACTACCACGTAACTTTGTATGGTTTCAATAAGAATGATCATCAAACAATATATACATACCTTCAAGTAACCATCAAGAAGTCTAGTAGATCGATTGTTCTTCCTTGACACTCTTCCTTGTTGTAATATCACGTTTTCTCGATTATTTGATGATATAGTACTCTATTGCATGATGATTTTGAAGGAGTGTAAGTTGTTGATTTAGGCTTGATAATCTAATACCAAAATCTTATCTTTGTACAAGAATTAGAGTTGGAATGCAAAAGAAATTGATTTGGTGAGAAAACATGGGTGAAAATAAACGTGAATTTGGTTAGCATATGAAAGATGGTAATAACTACTTTGGATGAAAAGAGTGAACTCCTTTTATTAATAAATGATTCAAATGAACGTGGGGCTTCAACAAACGTGGGGCTTCAATAATTTTTATAAAAAAAAAACTAATCCCCCTTCCCCAATTACATATAGGGTAGATTTTGTCATAAATATTTTGTTAGTAGTACAAAAATCGAATAAAGAATTTTAATGTATATTTTGAACCACCACGTAAAAGCGGCTAGATTCGTCCCTGACGGGATGGTGATGTATTTATGTGATGATGTGCGGTTTATATGCTAAAACTTAAATACCATATAAATGTAGAGAAAATTGCTGAAATGGTCCCCGAAAGTGACATCAGATTGTACTTTGGCCCCAATAGTGGCACGGGTGCAGCAATGTCCCCAAAAGTTGCAATTTGGACCCCAAGTTAATTTTTCCGTTAAAAGTGGGGCAAAAACATAATCTTTAATACCTTAACTTAGATTAACTTACTTTTGGAATCAAATTAAAATTCAAACCCAATTCCCCCAAAATCACTTAGACATATAATTTTTAAATACTTAAACTTACTTTTTAGTTACTTTATTTTCCAATTTAAACTTTCGATTTTTTGGAAATTACATGTTTAAGTGATTTTGGGGGAAGAGGGTTGGGGATTTTTAATTTGACCCAAAAGTAAGTTAATTTAAGTTAAAGTATTAAAAATTATATTTTTGCCTCAATTTTAACTGAAAAATTAACTTGAAGACCAAACTACAATTTTCGGGGACTATGTTGCACCCGTGCCGCTATTGGGGACCAAACTGCAATCTGATGCCACTTTCAGGATCATTTCTCCAATTCTCTCTATAAATGTATGTTGTAAAACTCAAAACCGAATGGCATAATTGTATGTCGAATTGCATACACCAAGGTTTCTTTCCTCCATAGGTGTTGTTTACTTTTGAAAGTGATGATGGACTTGTATTATCTTGAGGCTCGGCTGCGAGGCTATCAAGATTGGGCCTAAGTCCAACTGTTGTATCTGACTCGGAAGGTACTTGGAACCTTCTTGTTGAGATGGTTCTTCTCGGAATAAGCCGCGCCCTGGACGCCAGAGGTGATGCTCGTTCGGTTTCCGCAACACCTGAAAGTGTGACCGTTGCCGGCCACAAACACTCCGATGCTTAAGTCAGTAAGTGTTTGTTGAGTCTTTAAAGCTTAAGAAACTAAATTCACATTACCTTTCAATGACAATTAAGAGCTCCTTTTATAGACAAAAGGAGAGAGAATAGTGGTACCTCAAAGGAACCAGATTGTGACACATGTCTTCATCTGGTTGTCACAAGGTACGGATGGGCTTGATCCACTTACTCTTAAGTGGTTAGTGGACACTCCCCTTACTGGGGCAAATATAGACGCGGCCCATTCCCAGGATATCCATCATTGCCCCTTTTATCCCCTCAATCGAGGGTCTCACAGATGAGGGTATAAGTCCATGGACGAGATTGAAGGGATAAACGCTGGATTACTCCTTCATTGTGAAGAGTCGTATTGGGATATCCGCCGTCATAACGCCACGTGTTCGTACGAGATTTGGCTGAAAGGTGGAGGGTCATATTATCAGTCTATAAAAGGTACAACCTCCTCCTCATTTGTACTTTTCCAATCTTTCTTCTTCTTCTTCAACTCTCTGAAACACTTTTCCCTGCAACTTCCTCTTGAGGTTTTTCTCTGCAATTCTTTTCATCTTTTCTTTGCCTTTCATTCGAAGTTTTTTTTTTTTTTCTCGATCATTTCCACCGGAAACCTCCTCACCTTTCCTCCGTCGACTGGTAAAACTGCAGGTGTGATGAAGTTGGTAGAATGTCAGACTTCGATTTTGCAAATAAATCATCATGGTTCCTTTTTTGATTAGGAATGATGAAGCATTTCCAAGATTTATGACCATTCAATTTTTTTTACCCCAAAACCGTTCATTTCCCGGTCTTTGATGCATTTGAATTTTGAAAACCTTATTCTCTTTTGTTTGTCAGAAAAGAGTGACTTTTCGTATTTCTCATGAGACTAACTGGTTCATCTCCCTTCTACAGATATCCATATGGACGAGACTCATACTTCAGCTTATCTTTCCAACGAAGGCATGATGAATGAGGTTGGTTCTTTCCTTATCTGTAATTTCTTTCAGAGTTGATCTTGGTTATGCTCCGGAAGTAAAATGGCGAGCCCCCTGGCCTGGGATATCAGATCGTTATCCCATTTCAAGGTCTCCTTTTCTAACTCTTTTTCTTATTTTCCAGATTAATTCCTCTGTCACGCCCTCGGACATACCTGCCACCATGGAGACAGACATTCGTACTGATTCCCCTTCGACCTATCTTGTGGAAGAAAACCTGGAAACAGCTAATTCTGACAAAGGAGGTGAACCTCTTCTTCATGTAAGCGAGGGTGAAGCTTCAGATGACTCGGTGCAAGAAATCCACCCCGCCGAAGCTGAGGGAGAAGAAGTGGATACTGAGTTTGAGGAGCTGTTGTCTCAAGGTCCTAACTCCTCTATTCTTCCTGGGAATGCCTCCGAAATCCCACAAGATCCCCAGGCCGGGACCCAAGTACCAGAATCTTCAAATTCCCAGGGTCTGGAGGGTTCTCACTCTGAGGAGACGAGGGTCTCGGCTTCACAAGGAGAGTCTGAAGAGACGTCGAGAGATGACCTCTTGGATTCGCTCTTTCCTGATGGTAAGATCCCCTCCTTCGTGACAGATTCCCTCCCCATCAGTAATGAGTTAAACTTAGACAGGGTGAGAGAATACTTCAACATCCCCTTTTCCTTTATATTTAGATTTCCCTCCGA
This sequence comes from Echium plantagineum, assembly GCA_003412495.2. Lineage (NCBI taxonomy): Eukaryota > Viridiplantae > Streptophyta > Magnoliopsida > Boraginales > Boraginaceae > Echium > Echium plantagineum. The sequence continues at coordinate 29,365,826 of CM016562.1, read as the reverse complement.
AGATGAAACCCTTTTTAGGTATGAAAAAGGATGGACGCCCATGCACATATTATCCTTAAACGTAGGCTTTAGATTACCCTTAACTCCCTTTGTTCAAGAGTTATTGAGAGTATTACCTGCAGCGCCGGGCCAAATCACTATAATGGGACAAGTGGTCTTGACCATTTTCCAAGTGGCTTGCGCAAAGGCGGGTATTGTTCCCACAGTAGGTTTATTTCGCCTGATGTTCTCGGCCACTCATAAGGGTCAGTATTATTTTTCCGCACAATCCGGTTGCAAATTTCTAAGTACCCCTCGCCCTAGTAAAGTTAGGGAAATGTACTTTCATCGATTCTGGTGTTTATTCAAGGGGAACTTTGGTAAGGGTATTCCTCTCGAGTGGCAACCTCGGCGAAAGAGTCACGGTTTGAAGAAGTTTAAAAGTTCTGCTGAAGACCAGCATAATTTGGAAGTTCTTCGTGAGGTTTTTCGGAATACTCTCCCTTGGAACGTATTTTGTGACGAGGGTTGTTTAATGCTGGCGGGCATTATAGATAAACAATTTTCGAGGACCGTCACTTGGGGTATATCCTCGCTTTTTTGTGCTTGTAAACGAGTCCCTTTAATTTGTCTCTTATTAACAGTGATCTGATTTTGTGCAGATGATGTCATCAATGCGAGCATCAACGCTCCTTCCCACCTTCAGCTAGATTTTTCTGCCATGCTGGGCCAAAAAGCACCAGCTTTGAATGTCCCTATTGCAGATCCATCCATTCCTCGGGTTACCCCTTTTCCGCAGCCTATAAGGACTGTCCCCCCTGCATCTCAGGAAGATACTCCTCGGTCTATGCCTCCTCCGGCTCCGAGGCCTCCTTCTCAAACAGATAAGGGGAAAAGGCCCGTAGGAGCGTCTTCCGATGCCCCTGCTCCTAAAAGGGTGAAGACCACTGCTTCTAAGGGTTCTGCTTCTAAAAAGAAAGGAAAGGGAACCCGTCCTGCCTCGGCGGATAAGGAAGGTCCCATTCAAGGTGCGGATGGTAGCGTGACTACTCGCGTTACAAAGGGGTCCGTCCGCAGTTCTTTATTTGATACTGAAGGTAAAGCTGTGGAGGTTAGGTACAACTTGAATTATCTACAACCTCCTTACATCCTCCCTGGCGCGGCCCTTGTGATTCAAGAAGACACTGAGTGGGTGGACGCAAAGGACAGCTACAAAGCCTTAAAGCCCCTCATGCTAAAAGGTAACGGAGATCCTTTTGATGACGTAGAGTCCACCATTGATCTCACGGCAGAATTGATGCACAAGGAATTGCAAGTAAATATTCTTTTCTCTTCCTTAGTCTTTATCTCACGTATACATATCTCTTTTACTTACATAAGTCCTTGCCACTTTCAGCATATGAATGGGGTCTTCGTGCTAGGAAGGCGAGCTCGCGAGTTTGAGCTAATGTACGAGTCTTCTGAGAAGAAGCTGAAGGAGGCCGAGGAAAAGTTAGCCACTCATGAGGACACTGTTCAATCCCTTAAGAACGCCAACTCTACCCTCGAAGGTAAGCTGTCTCTTGGAAAGAAAGAAGCCCTTTCATTGCGTTCAGCTTTAAACAAAGCCAAGGGAGAAACCAAGGCTCTAGGGAAAGAGAAGGATCTTCAGATCAAGGCCACCGAAGAAAAGCTTGCGGTTGCGGAGAAGAGTTGCCAGACTTGGAAGAAGAGAGCTGCTTCCTTAGCTCAATCCACCGTGTCTCTGCAAAAGTCTATTCCTAGTCTCGTGCAAGAACAAGTTCAGCAGTTCATGACTGGCCCTGTCTTTAAGGCTCATATTTCGAAGTCCCAGTCCTGTATCCTTTCAGAGTTTGGTAAAACCTTCTCTGATAAGTGTCCGGAACTTGCTTCCCTTGTAGCTGAGTTTAAGAGGCTTAAGGTCCTTCCCGATGTAGATAGTTCCACCTCTTCCTCAGGCCCTGTTGATTCGTGAACCTTTGTACTTTCGGTTTTATTGTTATGGACAATTTCGTTTCCCTGTTAACTTACTATGTATATCTCCTGCCCCTTGCAAATTTATTCTGTTTATTGATAACGAATGTATTTGCAAAGATTAAAAACATGTTAGTTAACTGTTGTTGGCGAAGTCCCACCTTATCGTGTCTTAATTCGCCTGTCCGAGGCTTAATGACAAACGTGCCTCTAATAACCAATCAAGATCATATGACTGTTTAAACGTGAATGTGCCCCTAGTGATTATCTAAAATCACGTTTGGGACTTTACGTTTTTTTTTTTTTTTTTTTTTTTTTTTTTTTTTTTCTTTATTGAACGAGACCTCTAGTGTTTATAATCACATGTTCGAGGCTTAAACGTGAACGTGCCCCTAGTGATTGTTTAAAATCACATGTTTGGGAGTTTACGTTTTTTATTAAACGAGGCCTCTAGTGATTATGATCACATGTTCGAGGCTTAAACGTCAACGTGCCCCTAGTGATTGTTTAAAATCACATGTTTGGGAGTTTACGTTTTTTATTAAACGAGGCCTCTAGTGATTATGATCACATGTTCGAGGCTTAAACGTGAACGTGCCCCTAGTGATTGTTTAAAATCACATGTTTAGGAGTTTACGTTTTTTATTAACCGAGGCCTCTAGTGATTATGATCACATGTTCGAGGCTTAAACGTGAACGTGCCCCTAGTGATTGTTTAAAATCACATGTTTGGGAGTTTACGTTTTTTATTAAACGAGACCTCTAGTGATTATGATCACATGTTCGAGGCTTAAACGTGAACGTGCCCCTAGTGATTGTTTAAAATCACATGTTTGGGAGTTTACGTTTTTTATTAAACGAGACCTCTAGTGATTATGATCACATGTTCGAGGCTTAAACGTGAACGTGCCCCTAGTGATTGTTTAAAATCACATGTTTGGGAGTTTACGTTTTTTATTAAACGAGGCCTCTAGTGATTATGATCACATGTTCGAGGCTGTGATAGTTGACATGTATGATTGTAGCAAAATAACCTATCGACCTTGATTAATTTATACATGATCGGATCTTTGTCTTTCAGGACACAGACGTCCTTTTGGAATTTAAAGATAATACTTAACCAAATTTGTCACATGCCATGTGCGAGGTACTATGTCTCCATTTAGCTCCACCAGCCTATAGGTACCTGGGCCTATTATTGCCGCCACCTTGTATGGGCCTTCCCAATTTGGACTGAGTTTGTTGACATCCTTTGGGTTGGCTGCAGAATTTAACCTTAAGACAAGGTCTCCTACGCTAAACTGGCGACCTTTCACTCTTCGGTTGTAAGCTTTGGACATGAGACTCTTGTATTGTTGAGTTTTGTAGAAGGCTCTGTCTCGTCTCTCATCCACAAAATCCAGCTCTTGTCTCAACCTCGTATCATTCAACGCCTCGTCAAACCCTCTTTGTCTGAACGTTGGTAACCCTACCTCGGCTGGTAGCAAAGCTTCTGACCCATATACCAGGCTATAAGGGGTTTCGCCTGTAGCTTTAGATGGGGTTGTCCTCATGGACCATAATACAACTGGTAACTCTTCTATCCATGTACCTTTAGCAGCCTCGCTCTGGATCAGATTTTTCTTTATGCCATTAAAAATTACCCTGTTCATCATTTCCACCTGTCCATTTGCTTGTGGATAATAGACAGGCGCGAAACGTTGCTCAATGTCGTACTTTAGGCAGAAATCTGCGAGTATCTTTCCTTCAAATTGTGGGCCGTTATCTGATATGAGGACCTTAGGTACGCCATACCGTGTAATGATGTGTTTCCATATAAACTTGACGACATCGTCCCCTTTTGTTCGTGCCAATGGCGCGGCCTCAACCCACTTTGTGAAGTAATCTACAGCCACAATTACATACTCAATATTTCCTTTAGCCTTCGGTAACTTTCCCACCAAATCAATACCCCACATAGCAAATGGAATGGGATTAATCATTGTTGTCATTGATGCTGCTGGCATATGTGAAATTGTCTGTTGTCTTTGGCATGCATTACATTTCTTGACGAAATCCGCCGAATCTGCTTTCAAAGTTGGCCAAAAGTAGCCCACCCTAGTAATTTTTATGGCCAAGGCTGGACCACCTATGTGGCTGCCACACCATCCATTGTGTATTTCTGCCAGTATCTTTGTGGTATCTTGCTGAGCTACGCAGAATAGGAGTGGACCATCCCATGATTTTTTATACAACTCCCCGTCTACCACACAAAATCTGAAAGATCTTGTCTTGATGACGCGAGCTTCCCTATTATCTGATGGTAATTCCCCCCGAGTGATATACACCACCAGTGGTGTTCGCCAATCTTGAGCTTCGTCCATGACCTTGCAGATGTTATTGATTTGGTGTGCTGGTATGTCTCGGACTTCTATCATCACATCCTTAGGCAACTGTTCATACCATACTGTTGCTAACTGAGACAAATAGTCCGCCTCTTGATTTTCCGTACGTGGCACATGCTGAAACGTAACCTCTTCAAAGTACCCTCGCAGTAGCTCCACCTTTGCCTTATATAACATCAGTGATTCACTTCTTACCTCGCATTCCCCATTTACTTGATCCAACATTAACTTGGAATCTCCTCTTACTATTGCTTTTGTGACACCCAAACTCTTTATCAGTTGCAGCCCCGCAATCAGTGCCTCGTATTCGGCTTCGTTATTTGTCAGACCGAAAGTGAATCTTAAAGCATAATTGAATCTGATATTCTCTGGTCCCTGAATAACAATGCCTGCGCCCGAGCCTTTACTGTTTCTTGCCCCGTCCACATTAAGTACCCATTCTGGCTCCATTGTTTTTACTGGGGTAGTGAGTTCCGTATTTGGCGGGGGTTCCGTGCATTCCTTAATGAAATCTGCAAGTGCTTGAGCTTTGATACTCACCCGCGGCTTGTACGTTATCTGGAATTCACTCAATTCAATTGACCATGTTGTCAACCTCCCTGATAAGACTGGGCTGGACATCACTCTTTTTAATGGCTGATCTGTTACCACTTCAATTGGATGTGATTCGAAATACGTTTTTAGTCTCCTAGCCGAGACTATGAGGGCATAAGCAAACCTGTCAATGATTGGGTAGTTTAACTCTGATCCGTGAAGGACGTGACTAACATAATACACGGGCTTTTGCGTGCCTTCAATGGTTTTTACCAAAGCTGCGCTCACTGCTCCCTTCCCTACTGACAAATATAACTGAAGGGTTTCGCCCTTTTCTGGCTGTGTCAGTAGTTTGGGGCTAATGAGGTAATTTTTCAATTCTTCAAAAGCCTGTTTGCATTCTTCATCCCACACAAACTTGCTCGGAGCTCTCCTTAAATTTTTGAAAAATGGCAAGTTACGTTCGCCAGATTTAGAAATGAACCGACTCAACGCTGCCAAGCATCCGTTCAACTTCATCAATTCTTTGTAACTTGTTGGGGGCTTCATATCTGTTATTGCTTTTATCTTATCCGGATTTGGTTCAATTCCTCTGTTGCTTATCATGAAACCAAGGAATTTTCCAGATGTGACCCCAAACGAGCATTTTTCTGGATTTATGCGTAACTGATTTTGCCGCAGTGTATCCAATGTTTCTTGGAGATTCCCAATATGGTCTGTACGTACCTTGCTTTTTATCAGCATGTCGTCTACATATATTTCCATGTTTCGGCCTATCTGCGAAGCAAACATTGTATTAACCATTCTTTGGTATGTCGCGCCCGCATTCTTAAGGCCGAATGGCATTACTTTCCAGTAATACAGACCATACTCAGTGATAAATGCAGTTTTCTCTGCCTCTTCTTCGTCCATGAATACCTGGTGATATCCTCGTGAAGCATCCAAGAAATCAAAGACTTCGTGGCCCGCGCTTCCATCAACCAAGCGTGTCAGACATGGTAAAGGATAAAAATCCTTGGGGCATGCCTTGTTGAGGCTCGTAAAATCCGTACACATACGCCATGTGTTATTCGGTTTTTTCACGAGCACCACGTTTGCAATCCATGTTGGAAATTTTAACTCAGCAATGGCTCCTGCTTTTAGCAAAGCCGTAACTTCTTCTCTGATGGCTTTATTTTTCTCATCGTTGAAGTTGCGCTTTTTTTGCTTAACAGGTATATAAGTGGGATCCACATACAAACGATGCGTGGTCAAGTTGCGGTCTACCCCTGGCATATCCTTCGGATCCCATGCGAAGACGTCTTGGTATGATCTAATGACTTCGATCACCCTTTGTCTATGCGCAGCCTCCAACTTGGTTCCTACGCGGAACGTCTTTGTCCTGTCTGAGAGATTGAAGGGGATGTGTTCTACTTCCTCATGTGGGCTATGGATCTCAATCTCTCGTTCCATTGGTGCGTTATCTTCTCCTGGCACACCTCTTGTTCTCGTTGTATTACAATCCTCCACTTTCCTCTTCTCTCCTTTGTTTGCAGGGGGGACTGAGTCTAGATAACACATGCGAGCTCTCTTTTGATTTCCCTTCATCTCTCCCACGCCTCCGGGAGTTGGGAACTTCATTTTCAAATGGACAGGAGAGACTATAGCTTTGAGAGCTGTTAGTGTTGGTCTTCCTATGATCCCATTGTAGGCTCTGTCTTGTATATCGACCACTGTAAACCGTATGATCACCGAGACCACCTTTTTACCCCTTCCGAAAGACACATCCAACGCAATTACACCCACAGGGGTTACAGAGTGACCTGTGAATCCGGTTAGTGAGGTGTTCGCTGGTTGTAATCTGCTTCTTGGGAGATTCAGCTGGTCATAAGTGGATAAATACATAATATCAGACGAGCTCCCCGTATCAACCAACATTCTATCGACCTCAGTTGTTCCTATGATTGGGATGATCATTAATGGGTCGTCATGAGGGGTTTCGATACCCTCTAAATCTGTATCCGTGAAGGTGATGGGCTCTGTTTTGGATGAGTACTGACTGTGGAATGAATATATGTCCCTCCTGGCATAATTCTTCCTAGCATTACGAGAGTCACCTCCCCCACCGAGTCCCCCAGAGATTGTGTTTATGCGGCCCGTTATTACTGGTGACTGGTCGCGCTTTTCCTTTTTAACATTATCTCTATTATGGGTGGGGGCACGGTCTCGATTTTTGCCTTTTCCTTTGGTGTCTGTGTACTCTCTTAAATACCCTCTTTCGATAAGTTTCTCTATCTCTCTCTCGAGGGTTCGGCATTCTGCCGTGTCATGACCACAATCCCTGTGGTACTCACAATATTTGTCCTTGTTGCGTTTACCCGCCGGTGTATTCATCCTAGGTGGTTTAGGTAACAGACCCTTGTCTGCAATATCTGCATATACCTCCGCAACCGAGACGTTCAACATTGACAATCCTCGTTCCGTGCCCTGCGTGGTACATTTAACCATCGCTTTGGGTGGATTTGAGGAGAAGTCATTTTTGCGAGCCTGGGTGCTGGTTGCAAAATCTGCCCCACGGTTTCTTTGTAAACGCTCCCATACGCGAGTCTTTGAAGTTTGTTTACCGAGAACCGTTTCTCGCAAATCCTTCGGGTCCTTGTCTTTCAACTTCAATTCTTCAACATCGATGTATTTTCTGACCATCGCTGTTAACTCATCCTTTCCTAACGATTTTTGCAAAGTCAACGCCTTCTTAAGCTTCCCATACTGTAATCCTTCGTAGAAGGCCATGTAGGCGAGTCTAGGGTCTACCGAAGGTATAGTTAGTAACTTATCATTATACCTTTTATGGTACGCCCGTAAAGTCTCGCCATTTTTCTGTTTGACAGCCAAGAGCACTCTTTCATCGTCTTCCTGGTTTATCTCTGACCCAAACTTGGCCAGGAATGCAAGGGTTGCCTGATCATATGTGTCTATTGAGCCTTGAGGCAGTTGCATAAACCAGTCTAGGGCCTTCCCTGTCAAACTATTAGGAAAGGCTTTTGCATACATGTCCTTGTCCGGTGTGGATACTATCATTTGGGCTGTGTAACCTCTTAGATGCTTTTGAGGATCACCTGTCCCTGTATATTGATTAAGGCGAGGAAGTACATATCCCATCGGTACATCCTTTTCCTCTAATCTTTTTGAAAAGGGCATTGTTGTTTGTGGAAGCAAATGTGATCTTTGAGGGATCATTGTTGCTAACATCGATGCTTTAAACTTTTCCATCTCCTCCTTCATAGTTTTAAGGAGAGTTTCTTCCTGAGTTGTCCGCACCTCTTGTATAGGTGGGACGTGTCGTTGTGACCTCTCAGATTGGAATTGATGCAGCGGTGCCCCTTGAGGTTCAGCTGATCTATGTACCCTGTCCGGTTGCTGATGTGCCGGATTGTGCGAGCCCTGATAGGCTTCATCAGGATGCGGAGCCTGTCCTGAATTGGCCTCTTGGAGTGGGACATGTTGCTGAGGAACCTGACGTGCCATTTGTGCCAAAGCATGTTGTACAGCCTCTTGAACACGGCGAGTTATTTCAGCCTCCACCTCAGGAGGGAATTCCATTGGTGGATTTACAGGGTGTTGGGGTGGATGACTCGTTGATGTAGCCATATTGTTAACATTTTCATTGTCCATGGCTTTTAGTTGCGAGTCCACAGACGGCGCCAATGATGGACTTGTATTATCTTGAGGCTCGGCTGCGAGGCTATCAAGATTGGGCCTAAGTCCAACTGTTGTATCTGACTCGGAAGGTACTTGGAACCTTCTTGTTGAGATGGTTCTTCTCGGAATAAGCCGCGCCCTGGACGCCAGAGGTGATGCTCGTTCGGTTTCCGCAACACCTGAAAGTGTGACCGTTGCCGGCCACAAACACTCCGATGCTTAAGTCAGTAAGTGTTTGTTGAGTCTTTAAAGCTTAAGAAACTAAATTCACATTACCTTTCAATGACAATTAAGAGCTCCTTTTATAGACAAAAGGAGAGAGAATAGTGGTACCTCAAAGGAACCAGATTGTGACACATGTCTTCATCTGGTTGTCACAAGGTACGGATGGGCTTGATCCACTTACTCTTAAGTGGTTAGTGGACACTCCCCTTACTGGGGCAAATATAGACGCGGCCCATTCCCAGGATATCCATCAAGTGAGAAATTACTTATTTACTTATTGACAGTGTTCTTTCACTTTTGGGGTATAATGTAAAATCAAACCATGAACATTATTATATTATTTAGTTGAGCTATTATATATTGTTCAGGTTTTAACTAAACTTTGTGGTTGATTTGCCATGAACTGATGAACGATTTATGTTGGCTTCATTTGTTACTAAATATTATTAGCTTCTGTTTTATGTACGTGCATGATGAGCTATTATGTATGTTACTTAAGAATCTTCTTAGGATGCCTAACGAGTTGATATTTATAACATATATACATTACTTCGGCCAACCTAATGCATCATCGCCCGTCAATTGACGGGCACTAACCACTAATATATATGTAAACACACATTTTCAAAACAATTATTAAACAAACTGACTAACTGAGTTGCGTTTACACCCTATCAGTCTTTCGAATTAAAAAAAGCCAATGTATTGTTCAAATAAATTCTCGCATATAGTTCTTCACACATGAGATATAATAATCAAAAGAATAATAAATTACAAAAGGGTAAAATAAAATGACATCGATTTTTTTGGAAACAAGAATATGCCATTGTGCACCCCATGGTATACAATTCACATAATATATTATGTATTAGTTTCTTTATCTTTACACGAGAGGTTTGCACGTAGATGTTTTTGGATCCCACATTGCTGGGAGCAAATACTTCCGACCATTCAACCCTTTCGCGTTATAACTCGAACCCGTAACCTTATCAACCAAAACTTGACCTGGATACCCGGGGAAAGCACCCGACCCGAATATACCCCTGCACGCCGTCACAGCTTCTAATGGAATACTAGGTGTACCCATGAAATAGCCTTTATCAAACGGGTTAGTAACCGTACCCGCCAAAACCGTCGCAATATTGATCACCATTCCGTCGACTCCAACGTCTCCATTAGGTGCAACCATCGGAGGAATTTGTGGGCCCACTAGTGGTTTCGCAAAAGGCCACGCGCACACACCTGGGCATTGGTTCGCCGAGTTCCCAACCCAAGCGTAAGCGTATTTCATACCCTTCTTGCCACGTGTCCATCCGTGGGACCCGCACCTATTCATGCAAAAGTCTTCAACTAGTACATCAGACGCCGTTAAGACGACGTTAATTGTGTTAACATTATGGAACTTAAACGCAATGTCCTCAATATGTGAAGTGTTCAATGATTTCCCAAGAGGGTAACTACTCAAGGAAATTTGCTTCCCTACATTGATGATGCTCGGACCACCCTTGTAGTTCTCGGTGGTACGCCACCACGAGGCGACCGAGGGGGGTTTTGGGGTAGTGTGACCTTTCTTGGGGCTTAGAGATTGAAGGTAATCAACGATTATGGTACGTTGAGTTGGCGTAAATTTTCCATACCATATAAGATTGACCTTAACATTCCCTTTCAATAGTACTCCATCTCGATATTTTAGGACAAGGGGCTTTGGTTTAACCAAAGATAACATTCTTGGGTTAGCAAAAGATTGATATGGTAAGGTGACAAATAATAGAATCAAAGATAAAAGAATTGGACAATAATTTTGGGACGCCATATGTAAGAAAACAAAGAATGTTTGCAACTTGGGGGAGAATGTAATTTGAATATGAAGTGATGAATTTGAAATGTTGTGTTTGGGAGGTATATATATGTGTGGGTGGGGTGGGGTGGGGTGGGGTGGTGGGGGGTGAGGGAGGGGGGAGATGTTTGATATATTATGGAGAGTTTGTGATGCCCATGTCGAAAAAAGGAACAAATATGTGACGTGTTGACTTAATCTTTTATTGCAAATTGTGTGGTAAATAAAGAAATAAGTATTATATTGAGGTGTATCGAAGATAAGAGATTTTGGACAATAACACATTAACAGGAGAATGTTCTTCTTGAGTCCGGATTCGGTGCATCAATAATTCGGTGCACCCGGTGCATCAGGTACCCATTTAAAGGTTTTACGTGGGTATTGTACCCACTTTAAACTTCATCATTGGTACTTGTACCCAAATTGTACTATAACAATGGTACAATACCACATATTTATTTTGGATTGATAAATATGTGGTATTGTACCATTGTTATAGTACAATTTGGGTACAAGTACCAATGATGAAGTTTCAAGTGGGTACGGTACCCACGTGAAACCTTTAAATGGGTACCTGATGCACCTGATGCACCGAATTATTGATGCACCCAATCTTTTCACGTTCTTCTTAGATGGTTTATGTGCATGAAGCTACCTTGAAGGTTGCTTAAGGATTTTTTATATTTAGATGAATGAATTTGGGTTTGTTGAGAAATATTCTACTATATAGTTGACCATATAAATTGATGGTTTTTGTGTACCATGCTCAATTTGTATTAGATAAATAGGAAGAAAAAATAATATAGAGGATGGATGATATTTTCTTTTGAAATACTAAAATTTAAAAGTAATATATAGTTGAATTTTTCTCTTCGAAAACAATAGCGTGTATCTTAATCGTTTGATTACTAATTAGTCATTACACAAAATCGTTAAGTTTAACGATTTCTTCAGTTTTTGGACTAAATTGCAATTTTTGTCCACTTTAGAGATTAATAATTTGTAACTGTTGAACTTTCGAGAACCAAATGATAACCTCGAGCAACTTTATGGGATCATATTGGCAACATGTACAACTAAAGCCGGATCGATAAATATTATTCCCTCCGTCCCTAAATGATTGTCACATTTTGACTTTTGGTGGTCAACAAAACACGATTTAAAAACGTAAATATCTATTATTCTACGTGCGAAAAAATTATAAAAAATTGATATTTCAAAAATACATATTGAGACGAATCTAATAAGGTCCTACAAGACTATATTATTTCTTATCATTTAATGAGAATTTATAGTCAAATTTTGTTAAATTTGACCAACAAAAGTCAAAATGTGACAATCTAGGACGGAGGGAGTATTACAATACTAAAAAATAAATCTATATATCGAATATTAATTTTCACAGTCTTAGGACACCCTCTAGGCTCTAACCAGTGGTATCAATCAAGTTATGAGCGAGGATGTGCATGGTCAGCATGGATGAAGTGAGTTAAGTATTGAACGAACCCAATTCAAGATAATGCAAGATATATTGAGTTGAAGAAATTATTAAACTCGGCCAACAAACTATCCAAAACTTATTCGACTCGAAATTTTGGATCCATGTGAGTTGTAGGATTGGATTAGATGATGAGTTGACCGGGATTGCTTGTAAACTATTGGTATTATCAAACATACCCCATTGATTCATTCAAATAACACCTTAACATCATGTATCGTTAGGACACATTGTAAAAAATCCGCGATAATGTAAATAATATGCAGAATTGTTTATTGAGATGAAATAAAATCAATACACGCCCCTGTCAATACGGCGTTTTATGGACTTTTGTTGCTCTATATGGTGCTTTCAGACTTATTAGGTTTTTGTTACGTCAATTTGAGTTTGCTCGATCTGCTTAACTGCAACCTTATAACGCAATCGCATTTTCTGGTCCAATTAGTATCAAGTCGTATCACTAGTCGATATTAGTGAGTAATGTATGATACGAGATCATTTATAAGTTTATAAGCATGTTGTCCTCCTTTAATCGCAGAGTGAAATAAAAAACACCTATTTATATTGTTCACATGTTATAAATGAGAATTAAGGCATGGTCATGTACAAAGTTGTTCACCAGGTAGAGGTGTGTTGAGTCGATAATGTAACAATTTCATACTATGTTAGAAATTGTTCACTAGATACATCAAACAGAAAATCAAATTCATTACTAAAGGATATACCGTTCTGCATTGAATATGCAAAACATATGTGGTAATTTTGGAATGATATCAATCTAGGTAGAATTTACACTTAATAATGATCTTAGTGAAGGTAATTGAGGCGAATTTTTCAAATATTATTTAATTTATTGAGGTCAATCGATTTAAAATATAACTAAAAATATTATTAGTTTACATTACACCTCAGTTTAAGAGCTAACGAAAGTAAGGTAAACCAAAATGAATAAACACAATTCATTATGGATTGCGTGATGTTCCTACACAATTTTCTCTTGCTAGTTTTTCCGCAAGCTCATTAATTGTAGTAGAACTCTCTCATAAACAATATTACCTCATTTACCCAACTTTTTTGTATATTAGTGATGACCGACAAGATAAATTTCGAAACGAGGATCTTGTGATCATTTGCAACAACTTTTTTCATTAGACTATTCAATTAAATTCATATTTTAAACATTCTAATAGTTAGTGAATGAAGGTAATTTTTTGCAAAAATTTTGTATTTATCCATTTATAATCGATCACCAAATTTTAACAAGAAAAATAAATCGTTGTAACTATTAAATGTAGTGGAAAAAGTGTGGTGAAATCTTAAAAGAAATCTAGCCGCGGAAAATGTGAGCACTAACCCACAGAAACACGAACAGTGGTCAAGATCTTTCATCATCGTTTAACGGACAAGATTACATACATCCGAATATCTTCCCCACTAAACTAAAATCAATATTATACTCTCATTTACTACTTGCAAAACTGAAAAAAAAAACAAAAAAGAGAGAGAAACTCAGAAATGGAAAAAGCAAAGACTGTGTACTTAGCTAGACTAGCTGAGCAAGCAGAAAGATATGATGGTATTAATTCAATTTTTTATTTTTATTTTTTATATTTTAGTCATGTTTTCCCCCTTTTTTCTGATTAATTGAATTTATGTATTTTTTTTAGCTTTTAAATGATGTAGTTGTCTAGTTTTGAACTTTAATAGTTGAATTTATGTGTTGTATAATATATGATCATAAATATAAAATGTTATACTATAGTAATGATAATTTCGGTTTAAATTATAGTTATGACTGTCAATTAGTTTTTAAATAATTTACATTGAAAATCGAATTAGACAATTTCTTTTTTTGGGTGGAGAAAGGAAGTTTTAGTTATTTAGTGAAATCTGCAGGTGAATTGTGGGATATAGTTTCTTTATGTTATATTTTTGTTTATTTGTTTTAGGGCTTGTTTGGGATTAGATCTGCTAAAGCTTTTTCTGGGTATTTTTAATTTGTACACATATTAATTTATGGAATTTTTTAATTATTTTTTTGTATGATAGTCTTATACTAAAAGATGAATTGACAGCTTTTGAGGGATTTACTGTGAAATGCTGCATGTCTGATTTAATTAAGTTTAAGATATGCTGCTTAAACAGCCTTCAATTTATCACTTTCTAATTCCCTATTAGTAATTTTATTTTCGGGGAATCCATCGCCGTGCAAAATCGAATGTGCCAGGGAATGTGTGTGGGTTCACAGAACTTCTTTTCATATAATTATGTTTGCATATGAGAGTTATATGATATAAGATCCTTCGCGTGATCATATCTTTTACTTGTTTTTTTTTGTACTTCGCAGACACAATGTGATAATGATTATTAAGTCAATTGTTTGGGTTTACGATGAGGCTTCCTTAACGGCTTATTTAAATTATCAACTAACAGTGCTTTGTCCTATCAGAATTTTGTAGTTTCCATTCAACGTTGATCTGTAGACTCGTCTTCCTCTTCCGTCTCTTTAAAATCTGTATGTTAATTCTAGCAGCCCTCACCTCTGCCACTAATTACTCAAGATCCTCGAGCTATAGAGTTTCTTGTTTATGATGTGTTCCGTAACCTATATGATTGAGTTTTTCATTTTGGAAATATGACCAATGATGTTGCACCAAGTCCTGAAATAATGGGTTGCCTCCCAATGAAAAACCATACTAATATGTGGGATAAAAAAGAAGGCGCCTACAACAAATTTCCGGGTCGTTAGAGATCGAGGTTCGGATTTCTTAAGATAATATAAACATCTCCTAGTGATGTAGTTTTAAGATGATAATCGGGACTATTGAAAATTATAGCTGTTCTCAAGAAATTTGATTGTGTAGTTTTTTTGGTCATTCTAATAGAATATAAACTTCAGATAAAGACACACACGAGTAATATATCTGCCGTCTAATTATAGGAGAGTGTACGTCGCCTGTAGGTCTGTAAAATATGATAGTTGGGAATGACATGTGCAGTTATCGATAGTATACGTGCTCATGCAAACACTCTGTGCTATCTTTGGAATTGGTATATGTTTGACGTATAAATAAATACATAAAGCGACATTTCTGATTTTTATACAAAGTTCTGTTACTCTTCACTTTAATAGATCATTGTCTACTATCTGTTCAGAGATGGTTGAGTATATGAAGGAAGTTGCTAAGCTTAATGTTGAATTGACTGTGGAGGAAAGAAACTTGGTGTCAGTTGGGTATAAGCATGTTATTGGGGGTAGAAGGGCATCATGGAGGATATTATCTTCCATTGAACAGAAGGAGGAGAGTAAAGGGCATGAAGAGAATGTAAAGAGAATTAAGAGTTACAGAAAGAAGGTTGAGGATGAGCTTACCAGGATCTGCATGGACATATTATGTGTTATTGATGATCACCTCCTTCCATCATCTACCTCTGGCGAATCATCAATATTTTACTACAAGATGTAGGTTGATCTATCTATATTGCACCCCTGAAGAGGGAGAGTTAATATGTGCTCTTCCTTTCTTCGATTAGCCTGAACAGATGTTTATCTTGGTCTGGATTGTCTTTTAATGTTATTGTTCTATTCAGGAAAGGAGATTACTACCGTTATTTAGCTGAATTTAAGAGTGGAGATGACCGAAAGGCAGCAGCTGACCAGGCGCTGAAGGCCTATGAGGTATGACTAACTCAGTTTGTTTGATCCAATGTTATACATTAGTTCAGTTTGTTATCTCAATATATATTCAGATTCTCTTAGAATGTTGCTGCTGTTTGTCATTTTTCTGAGAACTTAACTTTGCTGCATCAAGTCCTGATGCCAAATCCTCAGTAATTTAATTTATCTTTGCAGGCAGCAACTGCTACTGCTAGTGCAGAGCTCCCATCTACGAATCCGATAAGACTTGGCCTGGCACTGAACTTTTCAGTCTTCTACTATGAGATCTTGAATTCTCCTGAAAGGTGAAACTCATTTTCTTCCACCTGTGCAACTGTGAGGTCATATACAAGTTTCTTATACCTCTGCTGTGGAATCATAGGATATAAGCATGTATTGAGCAACAACATTTTTTTATTATTAAACCCACGAACGGGGCTTACGTGTTACTCAAAGAGTAAAAAATACAAAGTTTTTCGAGTACAACATAAATACAACAAAGCTGTAAAGATATTGAGCAACAACATTGTTCAAGATCCTGAAAAATATGAATTCAGTTAGAATCTATCACAACTCTTTCACCTTAAGAGTCACCTGCTCTTAACCATCAGATATTTCAATAGCTTTTTCTGAAATGGATGATTATCAGTCAATTTGTTGGTATGCAATCGTGAAATAAATGAAGTTGATGCCCGTGTCTGTATGTTCAGATTTAGAAAGAGTTCGGTACATATATACTACTGATGCGATGATGGGTTTTTTCAGTTGTCATGATAATACATAATGCAAAATCGTTTCCCTCTTTTCTAATATGGGTGCACTTAAAGTTCTATCTTTTCTTCTTTTTTTTTGTAAATTATCGATGAGATGAGTATCGAACCCAGGACCTTCTGGTCACTAGCAAGAGCCTTTTCCACTAGGCTATCCGATTGACTCCATTTAAAGTTCTATCTGAATCTTTATTTGCCTTGTAGGGCATGCCATCTTGCAAAACAAGCATTTGATGAAGCTATCGCAGAGCTTGACAGTCTTAATGAAGATTCATACAAGGATAGCACCCTTATTATGCAGCTTCTTCGCGACAATCTCACCTTATGGACCTCTGAGCTTCCTGAAGAGGGAGGTAATCGTTATGTTTGAGCATATGCCATATTTAGTTTGTGAACATAATAAGTTCCGAAATATTGTTTTCATAATAATTACTCCTTCAATCCCATGAAGATTGTCTAGTTTGATTCCGATTGTTAAGGATTAGCAAACTCTATAGCCGCCGTAACACACATATCTTTGGATTGAGTCATAATTATCATGTCAATAGTAAATAGTAAATAGAACATACACTAGCATTTTATATATTTTTCACCAAACATTATATATCATACACAAAGATACTTGAGTTCAATTAAAAACGTCAACAATCAAAATCAAAATTGAACTATCTTCACGAGATGGAGGATTGGAGGTAGTAGATATTAAAGTAGCTAGAAATGTCCACAGTTACCCATCATCTTGATAATTACCAATTGAGTTATTATGAACCATTATTGATCTATATCTTATGACTTGTATTATTTGTGGCAGGTGAGCAATCTAAGGGGGAGGAGATTCAGATGGAGGTACCTTAATCAGTTGTTTATTCATGCTTTGTGATCATTATATAACACAATGAAGTTCTTCCTATGTCCTTATAGTACTCATCTTCAGAACTACCAACGGGTCAACCATTGGCCTTGTTGCCTATTCATAATATGCTTCATATACATACAATTGTTGTCGATTCATGAATTGCATCTAGTTTTGGATATTGACTAGACCCATCGGAAGAACTTGATTATCAGCATATAAATTAGGAATTTGATTATGTTGATCGAATTTGTTTTGCAGAGTTAGGCACATCTGCAGATGATGCTATCGAGTTCAATCATGCATTTTATGTATCGGAATTTAGAGACTTGTAATCTATCAGTATACTTAATGGTAACTGCAGGATCTCTCTCTTAATATTTCATAACTATACTTTGGTTTGTATTCTAAAATATACATGAAGGCCTCGAGTTATCTAGTATTCCTAGGAAGGCCGCGGTATCTATTACTATTCCCTAATGGCTACATATCAGACCATAATTTCCCCCCATAAAGTTTATGGTTGTGATGTTTCTGTATTGTATGAACATGGCTGGATGGCCAAGGTAAGCAACCATTTTTTCCATTATGCGGCAAAAAGATGCAACTATCATTGTTCGACATCACGTATCATATGAGGTCTATTTCTCCTTGAATAGATTAATTTCCGTACAACTTCGACTAAAAGCAATAGGCTTTCTTTACGACCACTAAACAAACCGTCACACACTCACACTTATGGTCCCAATGCACCCTTGCCTTTTGAGTATACGATGGAAGTAAATTGCAGGATGTTTCTCACCTGACCTAGAGATTAGAGTTTTCTTGTTAACCACTTCAACATAAAGTTTGCTCCTTTTAAGATTCGTCTGTCTTTTTTTCTAAAACCATTTGTTTTCTTACAAAGTTTTAAGAAAATTTTAAATTGTATCTCACAAATGTAATTTTTCCTCCATTTTTTCTTTACGAAATCTGGTCAAATGAGATCCTAAAAAGGTGACTCTGATACATGAGCAATGTTGTATCTCGGACATCAATAATATCAGCCTGCCAACATGGCTGTACAAGCCAAGTCATAAGATTGTTTGAAAATAAGTTACAGGAAGGTATTAAACCTAATTATATTACTTTCGTTAGCGTGTTATCGGCTTGTGGCCACGCTGAGCTCATTGATCAAGGATTTTCTTACATAGGCGTGACATGAACCCAGGTCAAGAACATTATGCTTGCATCGTTGATATGCTTGGTCGTGCAGGTCGGAAGACAAGAGTTTCGCGGATGCAACGCCAATAACCTGCATTGCCTCAGTGTATGAGGCTTTACTAGGTGCTTGCGTAAAATATGTTGACATTTTATATGTGCTGTTCTGTAACTTGCTCTCACGTGGTAGAAAACCAGATGAAGTTGATGAGGTAAGGAGACTAATGAGAACCAATAGGGTCAAGAAACGGCCTGGGTGCAGATGGATTGATGTGAAAAACACGACTATTCGCATCGTTAGACCCCTGAAATCTACAAGATGTTGGAACCGTTAGAAGCATTGGTGAAGTCTCTGGTTTTCTCATTTTTCTGATATGTACTCTGGGTCGAGGGCTCGGGGCATGTTATTGTTGTTGTGTGTTGTTAGATATTTATGCAATAATGAAAAGTGGAAATGTCTAAATGTTGTTCAACTGAATAAGTTTTAGTAAATTAGTGTACTTTCGTCGACCTCTCGGCTCTCATATTACATTATCTTGAAAATCAAACGTAGCAAATATACATATGATATAACTCAATTGAATAACAAATTAACCATCAATAAATTTAGTCAACTGTTCTTCAATTGAATAACAAGAAGGCAACCAAAACACCAAGAAACAAAACCCAAAAAAGTATAAAAATATTAGTACATATTACAGCCTCTGCCTTGTAGAAGACATTCATTTGTAATGGTTGACTTTGCTGCATTTGACTCTAATCTCACCATCATCAGCACTCGAATAATCTTGAATATTTCCAAGCTTCACCATTGATGCTGCAAACTGGTGGCGGAAAAGGAAATCCTGCGATGCCAATGCATCGACAAGAGGCTTAGTCCTTGTATCCGAGTACAACAACTGATCAGAGTTTATGAGTCCCATCTTTTTCTGGAGATTCTTGAAGTGTTGTACGTCGAATTTATCTGGAGTTACGGCATCAAGATCAACATATTCCGATGCCCATCTGCATTTTCTTTTCAAGTAGTTCAGGTAGTTGATGTTTATCGATGGGTCGGGTTTGCCTGTTCCTTGATAGTTGAAGAGTCTGTATTGAATTGAACCACATGTAGTTCTTCCAATTGTGTGAGCACCTAAAAGGATTAAACATTAATCTTTTATGTAGACATTTTCACGTTTAAGTCGTGTCACGGTGATCGTGAAATTTACCTGAGAGCACAACCAGGTCAATTATGTTCAATCCCTTAGATTGGTAAAATTCAATCAAATCAGTGATTTTTTCATGTCCCATTGGCACATATTGGTCAGCTTCCTTAGCAAGGGATACTCTGCCATCCTTCCTCCCATAAGGGACACTCCAGAAAGGACCTCCAACCTTAACTGTTGCATCTCTTGCTGCTGCGGTAAGAATGTCGGCACAAGACACTGTCTTCGGGCACGCCTTCTCAACCGCGGTTTTGATCTCTTCGATCAGTTCGAATCCTCTCAACGACTTGCTTGCGTTTGCCATTCTCTCGCTGCCTGGATAATCCAGGAGGATGGAGCCATCACACCCCTATCAAAATAAATAGTTTAAGATTAAGTCGACAAATAATAGAAGTGTAACAGAGAGTGTCGCACAAAGTGTTACAGAAGACCAGGACTCGGTGAGAAATATATGAAGTTATAAACATAATTTCTTACCCTGACTGAACAATCATGGAAGTGCAACCTCATGAGAGCAGGACCAATTGAGTAATCTTTCTTCATCCATGCAGACACTTTATCATGGATAATTTTTTCTAGCTTGGGACAACTTCTACTATAGTGATAAAGTACTAGATTATCATCATCGTCATCATCTCCGTCGCCGAGAGGCAGATGATCGAGAAAAGCCGATGTTGCGACAATGAAGAGTGTCAAGAGAAGAGCAATCAATCTGCTGGACTTCTTCATGGTGCTTGAAGGTGTGTAAGTTTAGTTAGAATTGGACAATTGTTTGGTTTTTCGATTATTGATTATGACATTTTTATAGTTGTCGCAAATGATTAATTATGTGATTTACGTGGGAGGCATAATGTTGTAGTGTTGTCTAACTTGTTGGTGGACGTGCAGACATGTAAAGTTGAGAATAGTCTAATTTTTATTAGTATAATTAACAGTTGACTTAGGAGAATAAAAACTAGTTTAAATGTTACAAAAACATAAAATAAGAAACCTTATATATGTGAAAACTAAAATCTAACACAAGTTTTTAAATTGTAGTGGGATTTTATTAAGCCATCCGGTGTAAATGTTCCATCAAATCTCAATGAGTATTTAAATCCATTTATGGATTATAAGAGTTGATTCTCCTTTGTCGGTAATGGGGAGGTCCGCAGCCCCTTCTCTATGAGTGCTCTGGATAGACCTCGGGCTGACGTAATAGATAAGAACTGATTCCAAAACTCATTACATTTTGCAGGCTTATCTACAAATGGAAAATACACCTATTGTTGGCTAGTAAATACTGGAGGATTGGTCATGTATCTTACGGATAGTATAGGATCTTCTTGTTCAGTAAATGCCTGATAACCTTTTATCTGGACTCTGGAGTTGCAATTGGAGTTCATTTTCACTGTAGTTGATGTTCTGATGGCAGGGTACATCAGAATTTTCTTTGTGTATTATTGAAGTTTTCGTCGAATGATCGATAAGTTAATTATGCAGGCTCATGCGGGCTCTTCCTTAAACCCTGCAGGTCTCTAGAGAGATCAAGCATTGGTGGTGTATCCTAGCACCTTTTTGTGGAGCCATTGCAGCTGTCTTGATCAACAGTCTTCTTCAGATGAAATATCGAACAGACGAAAATTTAGATACCAAAAGGGTGAACAATGGTGTATACGAACATAGCGAGGCACGATACATAGCCCTTTCATACGAGATTTGATGTAACATTTTAGTTTCAAATTAGAACGGATGCCTGGAAAAGAACTTGTGTTAACAGTTTAACACTGTTTTCCATGTGGATAAGCAAAGAACTCGTAGACTGATAATTTAAATAAATGGAGTTGATATCTCAAATACTAGTATATCCTTGAATATCGTCTACATAAAAAAAAATATCGCTGTCAGATATGCATGAGTGCTAAGCGAGCCGAATAGATCAACAAGGCTTCCATAGTTATGTGCCGATGGACGATAATATTTAATCAGAAAGTGCAGGCAGATATTAAAGTAGGAGCAAAACAGGCTCTCAGTAAGGATATCATTCAAGGACAAGTTGAGATGCACAGCTGAACTTATTTGACTGTACTTTTCCTATCTGATCATTTGTCTGCCTTTATGAAAAATTACTATACAGAAACTCCATATACACCGAACAACCGGATATAAGAAGAGGATACACAGATCACTACGTTACCAACCTACAATGCAGTCATGAAAACCACAGCTAATATCTGCGATAGAAGAAGCTAGTCACAATGATATGTAGGGACGCTTATCATACTTCCGCCTGTTGTGGTGACATATGGAGTATGAACTTCCTGTCCCTGCCAACCGTCCTGTGGTATGAACCAATTACCTGTTAAGAAAACTCAAAACTAGCATTAATCTGTTACAACAAAATATAGTATGCTTTCTATCATTTTATACATGTTGCTGAAAAAATCATTTGTTACTTTATATAATCCTCATTTATGAATCCAAATAAAATGGTTCTCAATTTAATAGTTTAGATATTCTAATAATGACCTGATAAACATGTCCACATAGAACTATTTGGAACTTCTTGATTCGAGAAAAGTGGAAGTTCATTCTTAATGATAGCTTACCCAGTCTGAGAAAGCTGTCTCCAATTCATTACTTGATGAGAATGATTTTGTGGACTTTGCATGTAAGATGAGCTAGTTCCAACACCGTTATCTTCACCTACACATTGATCTGAATATGAAGGCGGAGGAGACCAAACTGGAACTACACCCCTACTACTATTGGAAGATTCTGCTATCGACTCTTCAGAGTTGCGACGCCTGAGAGACAAGTTAATTTGTGGGAGATTGTTGTTGGTATGCGCATTATCTTGTGCGAGTGCTTCTGCACGATGTGCTTCGGAGGTATTAACATTTGTTGGTACTTCCGCTCTGCTATCTTCTACAGTATTTCTGAAATCCACTGAAGTAGTCTCTTCATCTTCATATCTCAACACAGAAGTGGTTATACTTGGGACCATCTGATCCTCATAACGCCTAACAGTTGTAACTGCTGGAGCAATTCTTGTAGGTTCATGGTCCATCTCAATTTGCATATCTTGTGGAAATGCAATTGGTTCAGATTCTGAGTCTCCGAGTCCTTCCTCCATTCCATTTCCTATTGCAGATCTGGCAGCTGCTTCGTTCTCCCACATCTGTGAAAGCGCTTCTTCCAACCGGATTTTAGCTGCATCAATTCCGACAATTGGAAGAGGGTAATTAGATCCTAGCTCAACTCCAGCAGCTTGAAGTACAGGTTCTGGAGCATTCCAAGGGTGATGAATCCACTGAGTTGGCAGCCTAGCTAGTTCAGGAAGCCATCGCCTAACGTACTCGCCATTAGGGTCAAACTTGTCACCCTCAAACTGTGAAAAAGAAAGAAATTCAACCCCAGCGGGGCAGGAAGAATAAACTTCAGCAACAGATACACTTTATACTAACTAAAGCAATCGCTACTCAAGTAAGAGGCATAGTAGTACTTCAGGATTCAGAGTACCATATTAATTATAATGATGGCATGAAAAAAATCAAAGCATTGTACCTGAGGATTGTCTATGCGATCAAACTGCCGACCATCAGGGATAGTACCACTTATGTATTGCCAACCGAGAGCATCACTTTCAAGGTCTGCATCTAAAAGTGTATCCCAGAAATACTTCATTCCCCATCTCCAAGGAAGCTGAAGAACTTTCACGAAAAAGCTGGAGACTACTACTCGTATTCGATCATGCAGCCAACCAGTTGCCCAAAGTTCCCTCATACCAGCATCCACAAGAGGGTAGCCAGTTCGACCTTGTCTCCATGCCTTAAAGTAGTCCTCATCCACAACCCAAGGGAAAAACCTCAAGTGCCCAAGCAATGGTTTTTCATGGCTGTGTGGATGGTTGAAACTCATATACCTTGAGTATTCCCTCAAACCTATCGACTTGAGGAACAAATTAACGCTCTCTTCACCAGCTTTGTTCCCTTCATTTGCCCAAGAAAGTTGTTTGAGACGAAGAAGATGGAAGACTTTTCTGACGCTGACTTCCCCAAAATGTAAATGTGGAGAAAGAAAAGACGTTGTAGCACTATCAGCTTTTCTACGGTTCTTGGAGTAATCAATCAACTGACCATTAATGAAGGTTGTGAGGGCCTTGTCAGCATTACTCCATCCAGGTGACCATGCCCGGGCAAGAAGTGCATTGCTTGCTTTCTCCGACTCATCCTCCAATATCAGAGTGTCTGAAGGGCATCTTGACGCATTACCTACAGCAATGAAAGCATTATTAATTCAGCACTACACACACAAAAAATATAATAATGGGAAAACTTTGTGAACAGGAAGTGCAGCTGAAGTAGGAAGAACCAATCTTGCTGACACATTACAGCATAATAGTTACTTTTCTACAATAAATATCAACTAAACTAAATATCATGAGAAGGAAACAGACCAGAAATAATCCTTTTCGGAGGGAGAAGCGGGGACTCAGGATCATAAGGCATGCCAAGGCATCTGTCCCAGAATTCTGTAAAGGTTGTGAATGGTTGGCCCTCATCATCATTGATCTCCCAAGGTTCATACAACAGGTCTGCGTTGAATGAGCGCACAGCTACACCGTGTGCAGTTAATACTTCTTTTGCCCGATGATCACGAACAAGGGAAATTGGATCTTAACATAGAACAAACAAAACCGTTATCTTGATTCTTTAATGAGACTGAGTAACAATATCAGCAAACTTCACTTTTCGCAAGTTAATACTAAACGCGCAGATAGACAAAACTAACGAACACCCTTTTGATCATATAAACAAGAAAACCTTGGCCACATGAGATTACAACAAACAGTAAATAAGCATACAACACTATATCAATTGCTAAAAGAGATTACATTCTATAATTGCAGAATCAAGCCAATATTCTCCAAATTTAGTAAAAGGCATACAAGAACAGTTTATGAATCACTCAAGCATACATAAATACATAATAAATCACTAAAGCCTATCAAGATAAGGCAAAAAGGAAGAAAAATAAAATGATTATAACATCCCACTAACCATATAGATGGTTGAACAAGAGTTGAGTAGCCCCAGTGGACTTAACAACCTCAAGAAGACAAGAAACACTGTCTCTAGATCTCCTTGTAATAAGAGAAGTTCCAAGATTCTTTAAAGAAGAATCAAGATGAGCTAAACTCTGTTTAAGCCACCATCTAGATACCCTTCCTGGATAATAGTGTCCTTCTTCTTCAGGTGCCCAAATAAACACTGCTAAAACAGCACCTGTTCTCACCCCTGCAGCCAAAGCTGGATTGTCTTCTACCCTTAAGTCCCTCCTCAACCATACTATACTACACCCCCTACTTGACATTTTTCTATACTAGTAAAGGGTCGTGTGTTGCACGTGATAGTCTATATTATTTCAAATCCCAAAAAAAAAACACAGATTTTCCTATCTATACTCCATACTTTTGGGTCTTCCCATCAAGATGACACTGTTCAGATTTTCAGCAGTCTTTTTAGGTGGAAAATCTTATCTTTAATGGGGTACCTTATGGTTTCTGTAGTATGAATTGAATGGTGTCACACCTTAAATGTACATGTTAAAAGATTGCACGACGCGATACTAAAATCAATTGATTATAGACAAGTCTAATATAAACACTATAAATTATTTCGTATACTTTGACATAGTTTGTGGTATGGTCATCCTTCAACAACTTCTCGCACTCGAATCTCGATTTTTCGTTGCTCACATGAACAAAAAATTAAAATATCACTCGTTAATATCATGTTAAGAATCTATGCTGATCCAACTAAAACTGATGATTGTAAAAACCATCTTGTATATTTTTACAACATTAACTTTTAATCAATCTTGAAATTTTATTGCTCATGTTAATGACTTATTTGGTTAGAATGGGCAAACAACAACATGACCCTCAAAAGAAGAAAGCGACCGAGGAGAAAACAAGGTAAACTGTGATAGGTTAGGTGATCACTGGTGGGGTGGGGGAGGAGGGGGTGGGGTGGGGGTGGGGTGGGGGGGGGGTGTGAGGTGCATGGCTAGAGAAATTGCAGCCACAACTTTTATGCTATTGAAGATTTATTTGGTGAATCTTCCCTTATTATCCTTTGCAAAAGCAAACAAAACACTCAATCTAGTGCCTTCCTTGATTATCATTCCTCTTTGACAGAGTGGAAAAAATAAAATGAGATAAATCTTTAATTTGAACGAATCTTTGTAAAATGAGTATCTTGTGTATTAGTGTTTGTACAGGACTGTTCCAAGTTGTTTGACACTGATTGATTGATTATTACACCGAGTGATGGAAAGGAGTCGGGTAACTGGTTATCCGTCCAAGTACCGATTCGATAGATCACTCGATAGTAAAGGAGTAAGGCACAAGCCTAACGCTGTGCTCGTTTAAAATATCGAGACGAACTGTACTTACGCATTTGTACTCTGAATTAGAGTTCGCTCCTTAAGCGAGACGAGCAAGCACTATGTGAAGTGACGATGTTGCAATTACTTAACACTCTAGCTCTTTACCAATAACTCAACTGTAAAGAACTAGAAGGCTAAGTACAATCAGCTTCGTCTCTTGAAGGAGCGAGGGTTCACCTCTCGGGTTCGCTTATCATAAAGGAACGAACATTGTGTCGAAGTGGTAAAAACAAAGTTACAATCCCCTGATTATGTGCGACATATTGCACAATTTACCTTATTTTCTCTCCATTCATCCACTTACAAATAGTCACAACAGGAATTTAATAGTGATTTTTATTTTTGAAAAGTTTCATAATATTTAAAGATGAATGGAATAGTAACAAAAAACAATTTACATGTATATGTTGATCATGAGGTGATCAGAATTTTATTTCCTCTTCATTTGATTAATGATTGGTAAATAGTTTGAGCCTCCATCTTCTTATTTTTTATTGCATCTGATTCTTTGGTAAAGATTTGGCATACTTGGAGAGTGAGAGGTTATCTTTGATTCCAATATACAATAATAATTTGGTCAAGTGGGATGTATTGGACCTCAGAAGGAGACAACTGCAAGCAAGATGTGATCATCACAACTTGAAAGCTTACCTCTTTTTGGCAAGGTTCAACTTAGAGGGGCTAATAACTCAACTTTCTACAATACCTCCTCTTATGTTTTTATTTACATGTCGTTTTAAATTAAATGGAATTACGTAATACGTTTTTATTTACATGTCGTTTTAAGTTTAAGCATAATTATGTAATA
Source organism: Echium plantagineum (assembly GCA_003412495.2). Taxonomy (NCBI): domain Eukaryota; kingdom Viridiplantae; phylum Streptophyta; class Magnoliopsida; order Boraginales; family Boraginaceae; genus Echium; species Echium plantagineum. Next base: position 29,338,791 of record CM016562.1, on the reverse strand, counting down.
AAAAAAAAGTATATTTATTTACATATTTATTAGTAATTAAATTAGAGTAAGTTAATGAAGCTTTCAAGTAATTTATTATGGTATGTCCATCTTGATTCTACCATCAATTAATAAGTTCATTTAGGAAGAGAAGGTGATATTTATTACTAAAAAGTGTTGCTTTGTACATTAAATTAACAATTTAATGAGAGAGGTTGACTAAGGACTTGATCTCTATTTAAAGTATCAATAGGGTATAGAATGGTAATTTATAATGAATTATGGGTTCAATACACCATGTTTAGTAGAAAGACGGGTATTCCTTACTCATTATCAGACAATCACTTATTCATAAACTTCGTGTGGGGCTAATAGTTTTCATTTCCCATCTCATGGAAAACCCTTTTCGCTCCGCTTAGCCTTATCCCCCTCTAGGGGCATTTTAGTAATAGGTTCTATAGGAACTGGACGATCCTATTTGGTCAAATACCTAGCGACGAACTCGTATGTTCCTTTCATTATGGTATTTCTGAACAAGTTCCTGGATAACAAGCCTAAATTTTTTTTAAAGTGAAGGATAAAAGCAAGTGGGGTATCATACTAACGAGATTGTTTGAGATTAACCTAAAAATTAGGGATTTAATGTAACCATTAGACACCCACTTGCAAATGAAAAGATACTGTAGTTCAAACATCGTTATAGCCATTTTGTTTTTTGAAAAAAAAATGTTTTTCAAATTACGCACAAGAAGTTCAAAGTCATGGAAGATTTGTGGCTTTTTTGCATTTTGCCACCTGAGATTCTGTTATTTTACCAAATTAATACATGTATTTTTTTTTTGGCAAATAAATACCTAGACCTTAAAAATTGCACTTGAACTTTTTTGTTTTTTTCCTCGACTTTTTTAGTATTTTAATTTCAAAATAATCCTTAACCCGTAAGCACGTTAGTCATATTGAAAATATAAACTTTTTGTAATGTAAAATTCGACAAAAATTCAAGTGTCAGTCCAAAAAAACCTTTTACATGTCAATAATAAGTAAAAATCTTCATGTGTCAGTCCATAAATATAACAAATAATTTAGTTGGTACAATGATACACACTTGGACTAGGCCACGCAACTCTCATTTGAACATTCTATTTTTTTTTTTTTTTGATAATTAGCGATGAATTGTGACTACAATGATATTACAAACATGAATACAGAAATTGCTAACTAATAGAAAGTTAGAGTATAATATGAGACAAATATGTCTCCAACAAGGTTCGAACCCATGACCTCTTACATGAAAGGTTGGGCCGGATGCCACTAGGCTATTTGATTTACCAATATGCATTCTTGAACTTAAATTGGCTAAAATCGAACAGGGCCTCAAGGGTGCCTCGAACCGGGCCCGTCCGATACCCCAAGCTTCCTAGGCTCGAAGAGGGCCTGAGGGCAAAGTCTGGGCCCCTATTCAGTCTCATTTTATAACGGGCTTGGTGCAAATAGGGGGCCCTGCTAAGGGCCAGAACTACCGGACCGGGCCCATGAACGGCTTGCTAAGCCCGTCCGGTTGACCCCTACTTATACATTTCGTATTACGTATATAACTGAATTCTTTTTTTTGCAATCGAACATGAATTCTTTTTTTTGTAACATTCATTAAGAGATGTCTAACTGAATTCTTTTTTTTGTAATACTCCCTCCGTCCCTAAAAGATTGTCACATTTTGACTTTTGGTGGTCAACAAAACACGATTTAAAACCTAAATATCTATTATTTTATATGCGAAAAAATTATAAAAAGTTAATATTTCAAAAATATATATTGAGACGAATCTAACAAGGTCCCACAAGACTATATTATTTCTTAGCGTTTAATCGGAATTCATGATCAAATTTTGTAATATTTGACTAACAAAAGTCAAAATGTGACAATTTTTTAGGAACGGAGGGAGTAGTAAATATAAGAATTTCAACACTTATGGATAATATATAATATCAAACGTGAAATTTACATGCATGTAGATATATATGCCTCTGCAGCTCTGCTATCAACAATACGTAAAACGTAAAATGAAATAATAAAACACAATAATACATTATCGTCCCCTCTTCTTCACCTAATCAAATCATGCCCTCTAAAATTGTATATAGGAGACATTAAAGATCATCCAAGAAAACATCTTCAAAAACTAAATCTTTCCAATAGGCAGACGATTCGATCCCTTCGCCACCAATGTTGCTAGAGGTACTGCATGAATCACCACCACGGACATTACTCATCGATGTTTCCGTCGTTAAGGGTGGCAACGACAAATGTGATGGCCAGACCCGAGAATCAGAATACTCGGGTGGCGATATTCCACCACCGCTCTTCTTGTTAATCATATGATTATTCTTGTTACTCTCATTATTATAAATATTAGTATTATTCAATGGTGTTTGGAAAGTGAAAGGGACATGTGGATGACTAGTAGAAATGTGATTATTGTGGAGCAGTTGAGAGATGTTATCATTTTCAGTAGTTGAAATATGATTAACTGATTCTTGATTTTTTATTTGATCAATTGAGTTTAATAATGGATGAAAAGCACCCAAGTCACCAAGGTTATTGTAAGAGTTGGAGATGGTGGACATTGGAGTTTGGAAATGGCCTTGAAAGTGTTGCAGAGCTTCAGCTTGTAGCATCATGGCTTGCTCGTCCATAAGCTTATTCTGGAGAAGGTTAGCGAGGGCTATAAGAGTAGGTAAAGTCGAGAATAAATCGGTTCGTGGCATGTGTGTGACGGGATCATATCCCATTTGTATGAGTTTCTTCTTCAAGTGAGTGTTCCAGAAGTTCTTGATCTCATTGTCTGTTCTTCCAGGGAGGTGTGAAGCAATTGCTGACCATCTGATCAATTTGTTGTGAAGTTTCTTACATGTTAGAAATAATGAATATGGTAATAGTTTCACATGATGTTTGAAGCTAGTTTTTTAATATACTTACTTATTTCCAAGGATTCCATGAAGATGTAAAATAGTGTTCTCTTCTTCCTGGGAGAATTTGCCTCTCTTGATGTCTGGCCTCAAGTAATTTGTCCATCTTAACCTGCAACTTTTCCCACACCTATTCAACCCTGCATTTAAACAATTATAAGGGTAAATTTTTATGAACAAAATATATAATCTTTTCGTTCATTTTTACTTGTCGTTGTAACCATTTTCACATAACCGACGAAGAAAAATAAAAGCTAGTAAAAAAAATACATTGATAAAATGCAGAATGAGTGAATGAACATTATTTAAAACTATATCACTGGCTGGTAAGCAATTTCATAGGAAAAAATAGTTAACAAGTTTATTGAGAATGTCAAAGTAAAGTTATTTATGATAGAACGGGAACTATTTTTTAAACAAAGAAATTGTACTGTGTTAAGATATGACAAATAAAAACGAACGGAGAAAGTATATATGACATAGAAATATGTACCTGCAAGCTTGGGAAGAGCTCTCCAGCTTCCATGACCATGTTCTTGAATGTAATCCACAAGTTTCTTGTCTTCCTCAGGAGTCCATGGCCCTTTCTTTACTCCATTTTCATCACAGCCAGGAGACCTCCCCATACTATATCTCTATTCTCTACTAATATAGTCTATAGTAAGTGAAGATTAGTTGCTTGAGCTAATAAACTCTTGCTTTCTTATTTTTGGTGAGACTACTCCAACCATTTGCTTGGTCTAGCTATTTATACAAATCTCCACCTTGATTATTTATTATTTCTCATTAAGTCAATAAAAATTTATTTGTTACTTATAGACTATTAATCAAAGATAGTCCCTTCTTTGCCTTCTCAACTTAACTAAAAAGTTTGACTACTCTGTTAAAAAATTATTTTACCATTGAATTATTACTCATAAAGAAAACATTTGGTGAGTGTTTAAAGTTTTATAATAAGTTGTTAGTATGTATATATATATATTTCACTCATAAGAGATTGTCTAATATCAATTTTGAATACTCATATAGTCATATATAACATATTTTGGTAATAAGTAATTATGGAAATGGCACCAGTGGATTATCTTTGTACTTTGTTCCCATGGGCAAATAGTCATTACCGTAAGTGTATTTCATGTGCACAAATGTTTTAAATTAACACATCCGTCAAAAGTTAATTATTATACTCACTTTTAAGCAGGTTTTGCAATTCTAATAAAACTTGAGAGAAATATTTATTTTAAGGTTTTTTTCAAAATGATCCCGAATGGTCCCTATAAGTGCGATGGTGTGCTCAAATGGTTCTTGTAAGTAAGTATTGTGTGTGCAAATGGTACTCAAAACAAACTTAAATTTTCCCTCTCCATTAACATTTAACGGTGACGTTAATTTAGGCACCATATGTGCATGCAATAACACACTTACAGGGACCATTTGCACATCGTTACCAGTTTCAGATAAAGACCAAAATGCAACAGTCGCCCACTTACTGAAACCATTTCATCAATTATCTCCCTTAGTTGACAAAAAACAATTTTGATTTTCAATAAAACTTATTAGAGTAAATTGCCGAAATGGTCCCAAAAAGTAGATCGAGGTTGCCATTTAGTCCTCAAAAGTTCAATAGTTGCAAATAGTCCTCCAAATTGGACAAAAGTTGCAATTTAGTCTAAAAACTAACGTAGCCGTTAAAATTTAGCGAAACCTTTAATAGAAGTCAATTGCACAAGTACCGTTAAGTTTAACGGCTCCGTTAGTTTTTGGACTAAATTACAACTTTTATCAAATTTCGGGGACTAAATTTAAACGGTTGAACTTTCTAGGACCAAATGACAATCTTGACCCACTTTATGGGACCAAAGGAACAATTTCCTCAAACTTATCATGTCAATAATGTTTTTTGGAATGGAGAGAGTACTATCTAATGTTATGCCTATTTTAATTTAATTAAGTATTTTTTAATTATATGTCATTACATACTATTATTTCAAAAGTAATTTTTGTTGACTTTCTATTCAAAAAATATTTAAGTTAATAAGTTGAGATTGAGGTGTGGTAATTTCTTTTGGTGTAAATATTTCTTCATTGCTTACGTTCATTGAAATGACTCTAAGGAGACATAATGAGAGTAAGTAAGAGGTTGCTTCTTCTACAAAAACATACAAAGACTATCACTTTCAACGTCTTTCTCATACGGAGTTCGGTATTGAAACATACACTATGCGTATAGTTTCAACTTTCTAATAAGTAGAAGATAAATAGATATGAAAGGAAGGGTATGATAACGTATAATAATATGCAATGATCTACATCAATGTATACTAGGTTTTAGTTTGATCTCAATGGTATTGTTGGTGTTATTATTGTGAGTTAATTGTTAATATAGTCCTAAATGGTGTCATCTTAGTGTAGTTTGATCTGAGATGGGGCACTATTATTACATATTAGTGAGTCTCTAATAGTATGACATAAATATTATTATATAGTTTCCAAAAATGATAAATGTTGTACATTCATTTCGAAAGTAATGGATGACTAAATAAGAATGTAGCTAGCTAAGCTAGTATCATTATCGTTGTCCAACAAACATACCATAACATTTTAGGTTTATTGTGGAGTGGTAATTGCTAAAATGGTTTACCGTTGCATATTGGTCCTTATAAGTGATAATAATGCCCCAATGGTCACTCTAAATAAATATGTATCATGTGTGTAAAAAATCCTTAAAATTAACACCCCATAGAATTTAACTACTATACGTATTTTTGGGACATTTTATAATTTTGATAACAACTTGAGACAAATATATAAAATGGTCATAAATGGTCCCCGTAAGTGAATGTATATAGTGTGCTCAAATGGCGAGATCATTGATGAATGATCCCAGTAATAAGTGAGCGATTGTTGCATTTTGGTCCCTGAAAGTGGTAAAATGCGCAAAATAAATGGTCTTTATTGTAAGTGTGCGCAAATGGTCCCTAGATTAACATCGCCGCTAATGTTGACGGAAAAGGAAAATGAATTTGTTTTGGGGACCATTTGCGCAATCGATACACACTTATGAGGACCATTTATACACATTATACGCACTTACAGGGACCATTTGCGATCATTTTGAGAAAACCTATAAATAAATAAATATTTGTCTCACGTTTTGATAATGTTGGAAAAAATGACCCAAAAGTAAGTTTATTAATAGTAAACTTTTAACAGATGTGTTAATTTATGGACCGTTTACACCATTTACATGGGTCATTTGAGTATCGTTATCACTTACGGGGACCAAAGTGAAACTATCACCCACTTACTGGGACAATTTCAGCAATTACCTTCTCAAATGGCCCCTTAAATATACATAAATTTTTCTTCTCCTTTAACATTTACGGAGATATTAATTTAGAAATTGTTTATGTGCACACAGAATACACTTACAAATTAAAGACTATTTATGTATCATTTTCATTTACGGATATAACAATCACTTATTTATTAATATCATTTCATCAATGATTTCTTATCGTGAAATGAAATAATAAACCTATATACTATAGACAGAATAATTATCGTGCAACATAAGAAAACATGAATTATACATGTATTGCATGAGGAACTATACAAATTAAAACGACTTGTAATTTAATAAGGACAACATACACATTGAAACATGATGGCGTGTTGAACATATTGGATTAATTTCGTATTTCAACGAGAAAACGTAAGCTGGAGAATTGAGGAGATTATTACAAGACGTAATTAAAAAATAAACTGAGATCCTACAGCTCGGACATTGCATTAATTAAATGATGATATCTAAGAAAAAGACAGATTAAATTAGAGTATTAAGACAACTAATTTGTTGATTAATCATCATTAATTAATACTGTCACTTGTTAGAAGGGAAGTTGGTACAGCCGACGTCCTAAATGTTCACCTGTTATTTGAAAATGCAACTTAAAGCCCCTTTTAACTTCTTCATCTAGGACAATCCCTCTATGGAAGTTGGTTGTTTCTTGTTCTTCTAAACAAAATCTCAACGTTGTAGTCCCTATAAACTAAACGTCGTTTTAAATATTGATAAGTAAACTTTGAGTTAATTGCAGATTTGGTCTAGATAGTGCGATACAATTGTACTTTAGTCCCCAGTAGTTATAATATTGCAGATTAGTCCCTGAAAGTGACATAAATGATGTAGTATAGTTCCCGAAAGTGACAAATGTTGTAGTATTCAGGGACGGATGTACAGGGGTGCATGAGGGAGCAAGTGCTCTTCTAGTTTTTGACACCTGAAATTACTATTTTACCCCTAGTGTAAAATTTATATTTTTTCGTTCTTTTTTATTTGTCTTTCTAGCCTTTATTTTATGTTTGTAAATATTTGTCTTCCTATCATAATTAATTATAAATTTACATTTTCAATGTACTTTTTGATTATTTTTTCTTATGAAGTTATTAACGAACCAATTATATAGTTTCAATTGATTGTCATTTTACATTTCCAATGTGCTTTTTGGCTACTCTTTAACCTTAATTTATGTTCAAATGGCTAGAAAGACAAATAAAAAAGAACGGAGAGAGTAAAACTTTTATACCCTTAATAATCTAAAACATTACATACTATATTACATATGTTAGTTTGAATTATATAATATAGCAACATGACCTCTTTATTATTAATCCAACTTCCAAGACTTATCTTAACCCTTAGTTACAGGTAGGTTTTTTTTTATCTCCACACCATATCAAAATTTTTTATTAATGCTAATGTTTTGTTTCAAATTATGATAAAATTTGTTGTTTTGAATAAGTAAGAAAGTTCTATTTAGATTTATATGCATATATTTTTCAAAAGAAACGATTTTGTGACTTGGGTTGATCAATTTGAGTTTTCTTTCTTGTGTGTGCCACAATTGTAGTTTTGAATGATCAAGAAAAGTTTAATTCTAGAAATTTATTGGTAAATTTGTTATATAAAATGTATTTTTTTTATTTGGCTTAGATCAATTTTGAGTTGCTTCTGAGACCGTTGTCGTTCTGATAATCAATATATTCAATTGTGTCAAATGAAGCTATCATACAGAGGTTTCAAAGCATGACAAAGCGTTGTGGTCAATTGTAATTTGATTTTTGTTAATATGCTTGTCGTACTTTTTTGTATTGACTTTTAGATTTTTTTTTAATGATTCCACATTTTAATAATTGTGCTACCTCTTATATTAATAATAGAGACAAATGTGCAACGACTGTCATTTTATGGGATCATATCGCAACACTAGATGAATCTGTAACAATATAACTATTTGGGACCACAATACAACTTCGTTCCCCTATCTGAAACTAAATTGACAATTAGCCTAGTGAACTTCTTTAACAAATTTAAGTATCACTCTATAATTTGAATTATATTATTATTTTGATGTAGAATAATGTACACAAAAAAGCTTCTAATATGGTAATACTAATACACTACTTGTTAAATTGATATTTTCTTCATTGATTATGGATATATATGTAAAGATGACATCCATTCATAATTAATTCGTAATTGTCATGGAAATAACTAGTAAAACAAAACAGTTGTAAAAGTGTTCTAAGTCAATATGTGAAAGTTACAATTTCGTCTCTCTAAATGTGAAGTCTGCTCAAATAATTTATAATATTGACTGAAATGTATATTTTAGCATCTCTTTTAATAGAGATATTAAATTTTGTCATAAAAAGGAACTAAAGTGATTTTTTTAAAAAAATTCTACCAATATCAATAACTAAATTGTCCCTTTTCCACTGCTATCAAGTAAATACTAATTGTTGAAAATTGAATCTTGGCCCAAAATTATTTTGCCCTCCAGTTTCCCTTTAGAATTTAACGCATCCGTCAAAAGAGAGATTAAAATGCACTTGTTTGATCATTATCAAAGACTATTTGCACATACATATCGATCACAGGGACAAAACGTTAAATTACACATATTATATGGGATGATTTCAACAATTATCTTTCATAGCAAGTCCCATAACTATGTAAATGATTTTAGTTTGGAGTGAATTGCACAAATACTCCCTGATAATATCACCAAGTTGCAGTTTAGTCCCACAATACCATTATTGGGGACTAAGTTGTAACTTAGCGACATTATCAAAGACTATTTTTGCATCTTTAATTTCTTAATAGTGTCGTCATCATTGAATTGGAGAGTATATATTAGGAACAAATGTCGTTTCTACTAGAGTGAAGTTAATATTGTGTATACAAGTATATAGATGGTGTAGAGAAATTGGGAGAGTCAACTAACATAATTAATTAAGCTGAAAGGCACACCTCCTTAATTCTTACCTAATAGCGAAACAAGGCTTCCATTGTTGCACCAACTAATTTAGGGGAAAACTTGTAGGAAGTAACATAGTTTGTCTTTGTATGCTTAACGGTTTCTGCAAATCTAAATAAACAACTAATTAACTTTCATCATTATTATTAATGGAATTCAAAGTTGCATTCCAATTTTGAAACACAAACAAGTAAGCTCTCTTTTACCAGTTTATGTTAGATCATGCATGATGTGCTCAATTCATGCATACATTGAACACTGATCAAGTTTTGTGGAACGGATATGCATGACCATTCAATCATACATGTCTTAATATGTCTTATTCGATTATACAAATTAAAAAAAGTGTCGCTCTTGATGATTCCATTATAACGGACGTTTAATTTGACTTTTTAATAATAAATTAAAAGGGGTATAATTGTCCAAACACATTTTTGAGATTATTTTTAATTATAATATTTTTAAATTTTATCTCATATTATTAAAGGGGTTGAAAAGAGCTTTCTGACGCATTTTGAATCATCAAAATCGGAGTTAAAATAAAGAAATTAAGGCAAAATCAAAATTAATGGGTGTAAACTTTGTAAAATTATAATTATACTCCAAAAATAAGGTGAAAGGTCAATGTGTAACGGCACCGTTATTTTTTGGACTAATTTGTAACTATTTAACATTTTTGTGCACTAAATCACAACTTTTCAACTATTTTGGGAACTAAATGACAACTCGTCACATTTTCAGAGACCATTTCACCAAAAATCTCTGTGATCAAACGTGACTTTAACCATATAAAAAGAATCAATTAGTTGAATGTTTTCCATCATATTTTTTTAGAAAGTTTATTCTCCCTTGATCCATTTTGGCTCGAGGAAGGCAGCATCCTTTAAAGGAGATGACTATTTAGACAAGAAATTAGAAAAAATAATTCATATAATATTTCAGCAAAATATTATTACTATATTAGAGGCAATTGCTGAAATATATGGCCACATACAACAAGTGGGTGATTGCCTGTAAATGGTAAAAATGTGCAAATAATTCCCATAAGTGTGTAGTTTCTTGTGCACACAAATGATCTCTAAATTATGAGGACCAAAGTTCAACAATTACCCACTACTTGCTATGACCATTTCAACAATTATCTTCTCCACACTAATTCAAATCCGTCACGCGGATATATTAACCCTAACCATCTTGAATACACTCGGTTCAGTGTCCCAATATCCTCGAATATATAAATAAACATGCATATCCTTATTCTAGGGCTGTAAACGAGCCGAATAATACCGAACATTGGAAGATTCTAGTTCGGTTCTGCCTTCCTCGAGCCGAACTGTAAACGAGCCGAATAATGGTCGAACATCAATATGAGAAGCTTGGCTCTAAGTTTGTCAGACGAATTCGAGCCGAACTCTTGCCGAACTGACCGAATAATTTGGTTCGAAGGTTATGAAACAAAACAAAATTCGACTAAATATGCTAAATTTACCCAAGAAAATAAAAGTAAAACTAAAGTATATAAATTCAACCAAATATGCTAGATCTATCAAAGAAATAGACGATTAATCGTTCTCATACAAATCTATATTACAATATTATTACATAATTTCACATTGTGAGTCGAGTCGAGCTTTTTGCGAACCGTTTGCAAATCGAGCCATATATTGATTTTCAAGATTTGGATCTACGTTTGCTATTCTGAATCGAGCAATAACGAACCGAACTTTTTTTCGAGCCAAATACCCCGAACCGAGTCGAGCTTCCAGGTTCATTTACCGCCCTACTTATTACAGTACCAATTAATTGAATGTTTTATTAGGTCAACCAATCTATGACCTTGTTGGATAGCCTTGATGTGATCAATCCCAGAATCTCAATAATCCGAATGAAATTAAAGTTTTTACACTACGTATATTATTATATTATTCGTATGTGTTTAAATTTAGGTTAACTTTATAAATTAAATAAATATGCATTGGTATATATATAATCCAAAACATAATATCAAGTTAATATGACCAAATGGAATATATAAAGCTATTTGGCAATACATATTTCCAAGGATAAAATAGCTAAGCAGCCATAGAGAGAGTAGTAGTTCTTCACTTCCACGATTAAAAAAAGCAATAATTAAAATGACTTGTTTTTCAAAGTTTTGACCATTAGGGTGGACTATTAATAATCTGGATCATTTTTCCAATTGATACGCCAACATGAAATTAAATACTCCCTCCGTTCCTAACAGATTATCACATTTTGACTTTTGTTAGTCAAATATTTCAAAATTTGATCATGAATTTCTATTAAACGATAATAAATAATATAATCTTGTGGGACTTTGTTAGATTCGTCTCAATATATATTTTTGAAATATTAACTTCTTATAATTTTTTCCTACGTAGATTAATAAATATTTATGTTTTAAATCGTGTTTTGTTTACCATCAAAAGTCAAAATATGACAATCTTTTATGGACGGAGGGAATACAAGATACTTACAAAGTTTCGAATTGGATTATTAGATGGTAACGAGATTTGGTACCCTTATTTTACTTCTCCATATCTTTGATAAACTTTATTTAATAATATGGCTTCAATGGCCGATTGATTTAATAGCCTAATAATATATGATCCATTGTAACATTATTATACTTATATTTTTATTGTTAATTTACAAAAAATAATAATATGACTTCAATGATATTAACTTACCTAGATTTTAGTATAAAATTGTTGCTACTTCAGTTTTTGAAGTCATTATATGTTTACAAATCAACTATTGTACGTGTTGCAGCATAGTGCATACAAATTAATAGATTATAAATATATTTTAAGGGCCTTAGTCAATAGTCAATACATATATCTATTGTGATATGGGATCCTCAGGCAATAAATTGGGCAAGCAGTATAGAAGATGACTTTTTTTTTCTTTGTAAATGTGAGTTTTGAATTCAAAACGTTTTAGTTATAATTAGCAATAGTTTTTTCTATTAGATTATTCGATTAACTCAAGATGACTTTTAATTTTGATGAAAGAAATATTTGTATATTTTTACATTGATATATAAAAAAAGCAAAATAATGAAAAAATGTTATCCGTAGTTTCAATTCAAAATAATTGACGGTTGACTTTTTTGAGACTGAATTTTTACTAATTATTACTCCCTCCGTCTTAAATGATTGGTACATTTTGACTTTACATGGTCAAACTTTAACAACTTCGATCAATAATTCTCATTAACCAATAAGAAATAATATAGTCATATGATATCTTGTTAGATTTGTCTCAATATATATTTTTGAACTATTAACTTATTATACATCTTTCATATGTAGAATAGGAGATATTTATGTTTGAAATTTTGTTGATCAGGAAAAATTAAAATGTACAAATCATTTAGGGACGGAGAGACTATTTTTGTAAAACATATCATATTTATACTGCTAAATTTACCTTTTAAAGTACTTTTATAATATTAAACTCTAAGGTTTTTAAAGACTAGCGATGCTAAGGTCATCCTCGTGACCCCGAAATATTGCTTGTAATGAAATTAGATGTCATAGTGAAATTGAAGGTCTTGATTTTTTTCCCCGATAGATAGCAATAGTCAACAAACAAAAACATTTATAGTAGCCAGTAGGAGTGCTGTATTGCTCCCATTATAATGCTGCCAAAATGTAGGAGTGTTACTATGAAAAAGAAATATTGTTCGATATATTATAAAAGCTAGAATAATTAAATTCAATTTACCTTTTTTAGAACATCGAATGTCTTAATAGTTAAGAAGTCTTCTAGTGACTTAAATATCCTGACTTCGACTCTCATTGTAAGGGGGTGGTGGAAGGGTTTTCATCCGATTATCTTCACAAAAAGTATTCCATTCTCTGGATTTGAATTGCCAATGAATGTCTCCAAAATAATTTATTCATAACCTATCATACGGAGTAATTAATTTTAATCTATAATTTGATTAGTTGCGTTTGATGCCAACATCGTGACGGGCCAGCCCAAGTATAACTTGCTTTTAGGTGGGCCAATAGTCCGAAGCTCTGGACCTCTGGTGATGTGCCTTATGATATGGGCGCAACCTTGTGTTAGTTTGCTAATTTCTCATAATCTACTTTGGGCTTGGGGCGTCTAATGGATTGGGACCCCTCGGATGGTCTGATGCCCCCCCAATCCCTTAATATTGGGCCCGGTATAGGCCCACCAGGCCATTGGATGGCCCTGTTCGTTATGTACTGAGGTGAACTAGGGCTAAGCATTTGGGCCCCTAATTGAAGCCCGGTTTGAACTCACCAAATCTCGACTGGTATTCCCCTGGTTCGAGCCCTCAGGCCCCTCAACTGACGTCCAAGTTAGGTTCCAAATGAGGGGCCGTTTAGACAACAGAAAACAGATAAAATGCAGTTTCATACACAACAAGCATCAAATATCATGATAAAGGCATAAATTAAACACATTACATAATAGAAACATTGCCATTCAAACCATATAACATTAAACATTGAATTTTTTTTGTAACATAATCATTCATAAAAGTAAACATTAAATATCATATTGTTCTTAAAAAATTAAACATACAAACACATTACATAATTTGAAAACACATTCATTCATGTATTTCTTCTTCGTCCATATCATCTGTATTGTGGTGGAGATGGTCCTCCTCGTACGTTCCACCTCTACATTACCCAATAATCTCACCCATATGGATCCTCATCTAAGCCATCTGGACAATCATCGAAGTGAAGGTTGTAAATATTGTAATAGAAGTGAAGTCGAACAAGGAAAATAATAAATTAACCGTCACTTCCAATATCTCGGGTTGATCAAGGTACATTTCAGCCCTCCCAGTTAGTGCTTTTTGTCCAATTTCCGTTTGTGGTTGTTTGTCATCTATTTGTGGTGCTTGTTTATTTGTTTGACCCTTTCTTGATGCCATTTGGGATTTTTGACAAATTTGATGTTTGGAATAGGGGATTTTGACTAATAAAGCACAAAATAACAATATGTATTTGATTTTGTTGATAGTTGAATAACTATTGAAGATTTAAAGGAGAGAATTTCGTTTTAGGAGATGAGGGTTTTGGTTCAATTGAACTTCTGATGTGCTAATTATCATAAAATCCGAACTGAAAGTGCCCACGTTTGAATACAAATGGCCCCACATTAGGGGGTTACAAAAATTGGTCGAAAAATTCAATTCACTGCCATTTCGACATCCCCACATTACAAAACAAACGTGTCCACCTTCAAATGGCGTGGTAACGTTAGTTTCCAACGTGAGCAGTTTTGAGTGGCAGAGTTTATAAATTAACTATAGACTTATAAAAGTAAATGGTTATATAAAATTTAAGCGGTTTATAGTTTATGCTCGTGTGGGCCATGAGTTTTTACGATTTTATTTTATAATATTGTTACAAAATGTTCATAGTTCATCATAGATTAATTCATCTTCGGATTTGGATTGTCGTCGTCTACATCATCTTCGTGAGCCCCATCTTCTTCGATGTCTTGTTCAATGTCACTAAAGAAGTCGAAAACATCTTTGTCTTCCATCACCTCCGTAAATGACTCTTTGTCTTGCATCCTATGTTCCTCGACAATAATACTGTTAAAAGTAGAGCCAGTGTGCTATAAAAGTTTAATTTGCATCAAAATATATATTTTAATGATGCAAATTTATTTAGTGTTTCACAATTAATATATTATTCAATATTCTGATATATTAAGAATTATATTATAAAAGTTTTTTAATGTTAAATACATAAAAAAATTATTGAACGCTTTATTTAAATCACTAAAATTACTTTACATTGAAAATTATAGGGATGAAAGCACAAGGTGGATTCACATGTTACTTTTTAAATAATATTCATTATCTAATTAGGAAATGTGCTAATGGTATAATGAACCTCGAAGGATATAAAATCAAATAAAAAAGATTTAAATAGTAATATATTAAAAGACTCTGAATTTACCCAAAACCCATATATACTCCAGCCTTATTTTAGTATATCCTAGTTGTACGCAAATGCTAATTCAATATCCAACCGAATGAGTAAAGTGACATCCACAATAGCACTAAGAGCATTCGCAACAGATGCCCTATAACACCCCCTATTTCATATTTAGAATAGGCAAAAGCAAAAAAATTGAAAAAGTAGTAAATATCAGATTTCCTATCTCTAAAAATTTCCTCAAATATTATAGGGAATGCCTCATATTTGCACCTTCCCCAAATCACTTTTGTTCTTCAAATAAAGTGTTGTAAGGAATAAATAGAGAATCTGAATTTGTGCAAAAGTTAAAATATACTTCCTAAATTTGATAAAGTAGTATAAGGAGTTAATTTTGGGGAAAAAATTTAAGTAATCTCTTGCGAATGCTCTAAGTACATCAAATGTGCTCAAATCAATCATTCATGTCAAAAGCTCGATAAGTAGTATACTATGAGCAGATTTTGGGTTAAATATCACTTTTTTAGACCCAAATTTAATTTAGAGTACATATTTTATATTTTTTAGTAAAATAGTATAAAATGGGGATGAGATGACTGATCTACCTTCTTTACAAACTTAGAGATATTCAATTGTTTTTAAGATTTTTCTTCAATCTCGCTTTTTTTCGATTTTTGTTTTCAACTTTTTTTTTTCAATTTCTTTTCAAGTTTTTTTTTCGATTTCTTTTTGATTTTTTTTTTCAACTGTTTTTCGAGTTCTTTTCAAAAAAATTCCTAGTAAAAAAGATTCGTAGCTAAAAGTTTTGATTTTGGCAAAAAAGTTCAATTTTTGATATTCGTTTGTAAAAAAGGTTGGTTTTCATAGCTTTTTGACAAAAAGGTTCGATTGTGTTCGTTATTTTGGCAAAAAAGTTCGATTTTGACAGTTGTTTTGGCAAAAATGTTTGATTTTTTACATTTTTTCGAAACAAATAGCAAAATCAAAACTTTTTTGCGAACTATATGTACCAAAAGCGAACATTTATGCCAAAACAATTATCAAAATCGAACTTTTTTGTCAAAAAATTATGAAAACCAAACTTTTTTGACAAACATATATGAAAATTGAACCTTTTCCCAAAATCGAAACTTTTAGCTAAAATAACTGTCAAAATCGAATCTTTTTAAAAGGAAATCGGAAAAAAATTGAAAAGAATTGAAAAAAAGTTTTTAAAAAATCCAAAAAAAATTGAAAAGAAATTAAAAAAAGTTTAAAAAAATCGAAAAAAAATTAAGAAAAAAAAGATCGAAAAAACTCGAAGAAAAAATCTTAAACACAACAGAATATCTCTAAGTTTGTAAAGGGGTAGATTAGTCATTTCATCCTCATTTTGTGCTATTTTGCTAAAAAATGTAAATGTGTGTTCTAAGTTAAATTTTAGTATAGAAGGGTGCTATGTAGCCCAAAATTTCTACTATAGAGTACAAATTTTGCAACAAGCATCAATTTTAAACTCATTCATTTTGAGACAAAAACTCCATTTGATATGAGCATAAAATCAAGTGTTAAGAATCCATGAGGTTCAATTAATTAAATTTGTAGAACGCTTTATTTCTACTAATTAATTTATAAACCTAAATGCAACTCATCTTCTCAAATTAATCTTGGTATGTTTTATTTTATGGATATCCAGGGTGCATATAATTACACGGTTGCAATTTTAGATTGAACATTGTCGGATTATATTATAGTATAGTAAATATTATTGAGTAGCAATTTAGGTTATGGTTAAAATTTTGGCAGTGTATTATGACGCCCACTTAGTCTAACCTAATTGGCCCGCTAATGTAACCTAATTATCTCTATAAATATTGTAATCGTCTCATTATTGAAATCAAGAAATTCTATTTTCCTACATGGTAATCAGAGCCTCAAAAGCATAACCTAAATTTTTCTTTCTTTCTTCTCTTTCACGTCGGCCGCATAAAGGAGCCGTCTTTTATTTTTTTTCCCTCTTTTCCTTCATTGTCGAATGAACAAAGGACCGTAAGCAACATTCTCTTTATTATTTTATTCCACAATTTAGTTACACAAAGTTTGTGTACTGTTTTCTTAATTATTGCCTGCATACTATTTGTTTCTTAATTAAAAATGGTGGACGTTGATGCTGCTACGATTAGTAATGATAATGGTGGAGGCTCGAATCATCCTAAAAATCCTCTTGATGATAGAAGTTCTCCATATTATTCAGTAACCACGATTTACCAGGTCTTGTTATTACTTCAGTTGTATTTCGGGGTTCCAATTATGATGTATATTCGAAGTTCATTCTTTTGTCTCTTGTATCTCGTAGAAAGATGCGTTTTTTTAATGGGTCTGAGATGAAGCCTTCAGATTTGATTACTCTACAGGCATGGCAAGTGTTGCAGGCTACGTTGGTTCAATGGGTGATGAATACCATTGACAGTAATTTAAGGAAATCTATTCCTTTCTTTGATGAAGTCCTTCCATTGTGGAGTATGTTGCGACAACGTTATGGGGTGAGCACAGACACTCGTCGGCAGGAGATTAAGCATGCCTTAGCTACTTGCTTTCAAGACAACTTGTCTGTTAAGGAATATTTTGGGCGGCTACAATTGTTGTGGGATGAACTCAATACTCATGATCCTTTGACTAATTACTCTTGTGGTGAAATTGTCGTATCTTGCAGGCCGTTACGAATATAGGAGAACAATGAATCGTCCGGCCAAGACTGAGTGAAACCATAAGGTTGCGTCTGGTATAGTGGAATGGAATGGTGTAGGAATGGAATAGACAAAGGAAATGAATGAATTAATGAATTTTATTACTTTGTTTGGTATGTGAGTAGTAATGTGATTGAATTATCACATTACCCCCAATTTTTCTAATTTGATTATCTAGTAGGAGGTAATCATCCATTACCCCCAGTTTGGGCGGAATGGTTATTACCTCAAATGAGGTAATTCAATTAACTAGGGAATGCAATCAAAATTCATTGTTATCTACCAAACTAAGTAATACAAACTAATTTAATTCAATTCCTTCCTATCTCATTCCATTCACGCGTACCAAGCACAACCTAAGTAGTCAAAGCACTCGTAAGTTTAGCAAACCAACAACGAGGTGCCTGTTTTAGTCCGTACAACGACGTAGGCGACATACTTTGTCAGGCTCACTATGCTCAAAACCATGTGGAAGTTTCATGTATACCTCCTCATGAAGATGAACATGCAAAAATGCATTATGCACATCCATCTGATGTAGTACCCATCCGAACAGCAACAACAACTAAGAATGTCCGCATGGTAGACATCTTAACAACTAGCGCAAAAGTGTCCGAGTAATCAATCCCTTCAATCTGATGGTTACCAAACACCACGAGTCTTGCTTTCAAACGCTCAACACTTCCGTCAGAGTTGTACTTAATCTTCTACACCCATCTAATAGCCAGAGCTTTCTTATGTGTAGGCAAGTCAACCAAACTCCACGTATCATTATCCTCTAAAGCACGAATTTCACTTCACATAAGAAAGCTCTGAGTAGTAGATGGGTGTACAAGATTAAGTACAACTCTGACGGAAGTGTTGAGCATTTGAAAGCAAGACTCGTGGTATTTGGTAACCATACACTTTTGCGCCAGTTGTTAAGATGTCTACCGTGAGGGCATTCTTAGTTGTTGCTACTGTTAGGGGTTGGGTACTACATCAGATGGATGTGCATAATGCATTTTTGCATGGTGATTTTCATGAGGAAGTATACATGAAACTTCCCCTGTTTTGAGCATAGTGAGCCTAACAAAGTATGTCGCTTACGTAAGTCGTTGTACGGACTATAAAACAAGCATCTCGTTGTTGGTTTGCTAAACTTACGAGTGCTTTGACTACTTATGGTTTCACTC
Organism: Echium plantagineum; assembly: GCA_003412495.2. NCBI lineage: Eukaryota > Viridiplantae > Streptophyta > Magnoliopsida > Boraginales > Boraginaceae > Echium > Echium plantagineum. The sequence continues at coordinate 29,319,659 of CM016562.1, read as the reverse complement.
AGTCTCGGTCGGACTATTAATTGTTATCCTATATTCGTAATGGCTTGCAATTACATGTTCTTATTTATGTTGATGATATGATCATTTTTGGTACCGATTTGACTATTGTATAGACATTCAAACGGTACCTTAGTACATGTTTTCATATGAAGGATTTGGGGGTTCTAAAGTATTTCTTGGGCATAGAGGTGGCACGAAGTGATGCAGATATTTCTTTGTATCAAAGAAAATATGCTCTGGATATTATTAATGAATGCGGTTTGCTAGGTTGTCGTCCTGCAGCTTTTCCAATGGAGCCAAATCACAAGCTTGGGGCTTCTCTTAGTCCACGCCTAACAGATGGAGAAAAGTACAGGCGAATAGTTGGACGCTTGATTTATCTGTCTTATACTCGTCCTGATATTGCATATGTTGTACAAGTTCTTTCTCAATTCTTAAAGGACCCGAGAGAGGCTCATTGGCATAGGGTAGTGCGTTACCTCAAGAATTTTCCAGGACAAGGAATTTTGTTACGAGCTGATTCTGATTTAGAATTGTCTAGCCGGTGCGACTTGGACTGGGCGAGCTGTCCAAATACTAGGCGGTCTGTTACTGGTTGGGTGGTCTTTCTTGGTGGTTCGCCAATTTCTTGGAAGAGTAAGAAATAGAAAACTATGTCGTTATCTTCAGCAGAGGCAGAATACAGAGCCATGACTGCCTTAGTTTGTGAGTTAAACTGGCTAAAGGGATTGTTGGCTTGTTTGGAGATCGATCATACTTCCGCTGCACAGGTATATAGCGATAGTCAGTCGGCTTTACATTTGGCTCATAATCAAGTCTATCATGAGCGCACAAAACATATCGAGATTGACTGTCATTTTATTGGAGATGCTATTCAAGATGGGACAATTGTTGTTTCACACGTTTCTACCTCACTACAGCTTGCTAAAATTCTTACCAAGTCTCTAATGAAGCAACAGTTTGTCACGTTGATGAACAAGCTGGGCATTTGTGACTACATGCTCCAACTTGAGGGAGGGTGTCGGAGTATATTATAATATAGTAAATATTATTGTGAAGCAATCTTATTTTATGTTATAGTTATAGTTTGAGCAATGTATTATAAGGCCCGCTTAATCTAACCTAATTGTCTCTATAAATATTGACATCGTCTCATTATTGAAATTAAAGAAATTCTATTTTTCTACAAACATACTCTCTCTTTATTTTATCCTTACCAAAAGTATGATGAGTGTTGGTTTAGTTGGGTTGAGAGTTTCAATGTTTATAGACATCAAATGCAGGGTAAGTTTGGTACAAAAAAGCCAATTACAAGTTCAATGTACACATTGATTTTATTATCTAATGATGATCTCGTGCGTTGATTTTGTTTTGGTACAAAAATTAATAAGAAAATGATATCAAAACCTATTTTAGAATAAAGAACGCGTTCATTTACCAAACACGTCATCACTTTAGTATAAATAACAACACGCACACCAAACATGCGTTCCGTTGGAAAGACACACACAAAAAAACCCAATGTATGATAACTCACGTTTTAATGACAACTCTACACATGTTTTATGTACTCAGTAAAAATAAAATGGTCAAAATTTTCAACCGCGAAAATAAAATTCATCCACTACCAATTTACCTATTCACTACATGTTAAAAAATTAGCCAACAAGTGGAAAAAATTATGTCACTATATGGGTAGATATCTCTAGCAGTTAACATCTTAACGTTGCCTTTAAGGTTGCCCAACTACCTCCTTCATTTATGAAAATGCATTAAGTAGTCATCATATTCATTCATTACTCATCACTCACACGTATACTATTAAAATGTGAAACCTTCACATTAACGGTCCCTATATACATGTTCCGGAGTATTCGAAGGAAGTAAATCGCATGCCTCAACTGATTAGGGACTAAAATTTATCTGTTAATCACTTTAAAACACAAGGTTGCGTGAAGAGGCAAGACTGTCGATACTTTACACCCTAATTCTTTTACCAGTTGAGGTATGTCCGAAGCCTCATATGTATACTACTACTAGTATGCCTTGAAAACAACTGAAGCAACTCCTATCAATTAATCCCTTCTCTTTCATCAACTAAGATAAATTGATTCATGGCAAATGATACAGCTTTTCGATCCTCACTTTTATGGTTGGCTTTGATCATATTGATAACAGGAATATGCACTCATTCTTTCAAGAAAATGTTGGGAACTTACTTGTTTGGCATGTTTGCAATATCGGGTGTGTTGTTGCCTGATTGGGAGTTCTTGAATCGGAATATATCTCAATGGTGCACCCCAGTCACCTTGGAAGATATCAACTCTGCTCCACGTCAATCAAGGTACTCATTATATAGAATATCGAATCATTTAGTGATTTTGAGATCTCTCAATAACTTAAAGGTTTTGAGTTCGATTAATTGTAAGGGTGTGTGAGTTTAAAAATAACGAACAAGATAAAAAAAGGTACTAATTATATAATTAATTGGGAGTTATACTTTAATTAATCATAGTCTTGTTCAATGGTTCCGGAATATATCAAGCTTTGCGAAGAGATGTTATCCCCTCATTCTAAAAAGGTTAAGAAATGTTGGAATTTTAGTGGTTTGATCTTTAAAATTTTGAATTCGAATGATTTGGTATATTTTATAATAGATATTTTGTATCATAATTTGGTAATTTTAACTTAACTTTAACATAATTTATTGCTAACATGATTATTTTGATTTGAATTACAATTATGTCCATCAATTAAAATTTGAATGCTAATTGATTTAGGTTACAAAATGGATAAGTTAGACAATCTTTTATGATGGAGATAAATATTTGCTATGAGTATGACCTCCGTCGGTGAAGATTGGCCATCCACTATCATATTTTTTTATTTTTCATAATTTGCCAATGTCTGACTAATTATTACATATATTTATGAAGATAAATGTACTTTAATTATAACTTAATTCTTTAAAAAAAGGTTAAAAGTGGTCAATTTTTTTGAATGATGTCGGCAGTACTAACTTTATAGTTTATTGATTTTCAATATATTTTTTCGTGTATAAATTAGTAATGAGGTGAGTTTCGAGCTTTTTTTATTAGACTATTCGATTAACTTAATTATTTTAAATTTCTTGAATTTGATGTTTGCATATATAGGTTCAGATTTTATCCAGTGAGGATGGCTCTCTACACGATAGTTTACACGTTTGGCTTCTACAAGTGGTGGATTTATGTCTCGAGTTAGTATTTGTATGAGTTTCAGTAGTATTGGTCTATTGGAGATGAACCACATTAGAAGCTAGAATTGAAAACCGGTCAACTTTCAAAAAAATTAGTACGAGTTAGCCTTAGGTTGATTATTTCATTATCTTTACTGAATTGAACATGTTGTTATAATATCTACTGAATTCGTGAAATGGTAAATTTGGTTAATAAAATATCTTTTTCGTTTTTTAATGTCCGTTTTATAGTTAACTTTTAAATAAATGTAATTTATTTTTCCTCTTTACCGTTGATAACATTGGAATGGTTAATGGGCATTTTTTATTCTTAGGAGGAGTATAATAAGATAATAACAAACGATTGATATTGAGATAAGTATAATAGACAATTAATTATTAAATGTGTCAATGGCTCAATAATTTTGTAGCATCTGATTCGATTTTTATGTAGAGAATTTTGAATTCAAGTCTCGTTGTAAACAATTGTCTTGGGACTAGAGCTATTATTGCAGCTCCTTTATTACACACAACCGATTTAAAAAAATCATACAATTGATTTCACTTGATAAAATTAACATATTGTTTAGCTTTAATTGAGACACATAAATTTAGTTTTTACAAAAGTGATCATATTCATGAAAAATTACATAGAATATTTGTTTTGATATATTTTACAAAATATTACACAAAATAGAATAACTAATTTTTTAAAAAATAACCTTCTATATTAAAAACTGGACTAACTTTATAAAATCATGGTCACAAGTCAAGATTGATTATATGTGCTAGTGGACGCGCCCGGTGGGATGTAGAGCTCAAACTCTGGGTATTGGCTACACGGTCAAACCGCATAGTCACACAACACATAAATATATGAACCCGCTAATAACACGATATTAACATATAGAAAAATTTGCATTGTTTATAAATATTTTAAATTAAATTCAATGTTGACGAAGACAGTATTTTACCTATATGGATACTCTTTTAAACAATAGTTTTTATTGTGGAGAAAGTGTAAACATGTTATTATTACCCGAACTCCATTAATATACTAATGTAAATTCGGACTTATAACGGACGTACGACACGTGTTTATGTACAGCAAACGACGACCAAAACGGCTTAGGCACCTGAACTATTAAAAAGTTCCCAAATCAGCCCCTGGTAAACTTTTTTACCAAGGCACCTAGAACAAAAAAAAATGGCACCTAAACTTTCATTTTTGACATTTTTATGAATTTCTCAGATTTTAAAATTTTAGAAAGAGCGTAAAATACTCAAATCAGACTTAAAACTAACTCAACCTAATTATAAACTAACCTAACCTCAAATATTTAATCCAACCTTATTAAAAACATATCTTCAACCTTGATGGGGTGGGGTGTAAGGTTGAAGACGATGTTTTTAATGCGGTTGGGCTAAATATTTGAGGTTGGTTAGTTTATAATTAGGCTGAGTTAGTTTTAAGTGTGGTTTGACTATTTTGCCATCTTTATGAGATTTTAAAATATGAAAAATGCAGAAAAATGAATGAAAAATAAAAGTTTATGTGTCATTTTTTTTTGTTTCAGGTACCTAGTTGGGAAAAAAATTCACCCGACACTGATTTAGGAATTTTTTAATAGTTCATGAATTTATGAAAAAAAGGCCGGTGAAAAAATAACGGTAAAATAACAATTTTGAATTACTATTCGGGCCTAGCTGATCTGTTATACACACACCAACACAGTAACATTTTTGGGTGAAAAGACAATTCTGCCCCCCCTATTTGGAAAGGTAGTGTTTCCATAAATTTAAGTTTGGGGCAAAATTGTAATTTCACTCCTGAAAAAAACACTATTCTGGTGTGTGTATAGTGTTGCCAATCTTGTATTCCGTCCACAATAACTCAACAGTCTCACCAAATTCGCCAATCTTTATTACGCTCAAAATCCCCTTCTCCTTCATCCTCAATTTCTTAAAACCCTACAACAAACCCTGCGCCCCCCCCCCCCTCACCCCACCCACCCCCCCCCGTTCCCACCCACCCCCCCCCCCCCCCCCCCCCGTTTCCACCCAAACCATGAGGCTCTTAACACACAACATGCTATCATCCAACATCAAAGGCGTCACAAACGGCTTCCCTCTCCTAATCGAGCCCACAAAATCAATCACTAAGCAAGTCGATTTCAATCCTGATTTCCTCAAGAACATGTTCTTCAAGGTCGAGTGGAAGGCCCTTGTGGAAGGTTCCAGAGCCCTCGGGTATGGTGAGTTGCCTGAGAATGCGGAGCAGAGTATGGTTGAGGATGAAGAGTTTCTTCGCAAGTTCCATCATGCTCTTCTCGAGCTTCATCTTGAGGAGGGGAGTTTGGTCTGCCCGGAGACGGGGAGGAAGTTTCCTGTTAGTAAGGGGATACCCAATATGCTTCTTCATGAAGATGAGGTCTAGTGCTCGCGAACATCACCCAATATGTCGGGTTGGATTTGGGTTTTTTATTTAGGTTGTTTTGTGTTATGGCTTGTTCAATTGTTTTGGTTTTAGAATCGTATGTAATTTTGATATTTTAAAGAAGGTTAATGATAGTTTTTTATGATATAATTTGTTATTTATGATATGAATTTGAGTAATTATATTCAGCTATCATGTGTGATTCTTGAAATGAATTTGAATAATTATATTCAGCTATCATGTTGGGATTCTTGAAAAAATATGTCATGATTTGGTATAGCTTCATTTGATGACAAATATGGCAAGGTCGTCGATGTCTTCATCCCCGTGATCGCAGGTTTCATTTCTAACTCAGTTTCTTATTAAATAATTGATTTGTTGTATTAATGTTCGTATTTTAGTTAATTAACTTTTTTGAGCTTATATATGAAAATTACCCTCAGTTTGAAAATTATTGTCTAGTATTGAATTGTAGTGATGGATTTTTGAAGCCTTAAACTCGGTTATTTTTGTATTTGTCCAGAGAATTTGGCCAAAAATAGTGAAAGATAGTTATACTTTTCAACATGATAATTTTGGTTTGAATCAAGTTATACTTTTCACGTTACAGAAAACATATATTTACTCCCCTCTAAGTAGGGTTAGGGGGTGGGACGTATGCAGACAGCAAACTGACCCCCGTGTATAAGAAGCATAGGTAGAGGCTGTTTTTGGATTGACCCAGGGGTGGAGTGCAAACACTATTTACTACTCCACCATGTATAAGAAGCATAGGCGAACATTGAAAGGAGAACTAGATTATCTTTTCGAAATGGTGGTAGTATTTATTATACGTCAATATCTTTTTTGGTATTGCTCTTAACTTGTTCTTCCATATGATTGTCATTCAAGACCGTGGGAATTCCAGGGGTTTTTGCATTTGTGAGGTACAAGAACGAGGACGAAGCACGAAAGGTGGTGGAGAGGCATGATGGTGAAATCCAGAAGCACTATCACTTAAATATGATCTTGTGCTATTTTTTATTGTTGTTGATTACAGAGAGAGTTGTTGATGGAAGGGAAATAATGGTTCAGTATTGGCCAAACGCCGAAAGAATGTGAGTTTTATTCTATTGTGTCTGCAGCTTATGCAATTCTGTTTAAGAAGTCACATTTCTCTTCGCGTTTTCATGTAGTCATTCAATTGGTGTATTAACATGATTTGTGTAGTCATATAGCAGAAGTCCTAGACCCAGGTAACATTTTGCCTTCCTATTGTAGTTTTATATTTGTGTAGTAGTCAATTGGTTTTACGAGTCTCATAGACCTGGATCGTATCAATTGACTAGTAAAGGGATTGCCATCTTTTTTAACTTCACTATTGTTGGTAAATGAAATGTTTTGAGGTGCTATGACTGATAATGTGGATATCTTTCACGTAGCAGAAGCCTCAGTTCTAGCCCAGATTACCACCAGGAGAAGGAGAGTAGCAGATATGATTATGAGAGGCTCAGCTGTAGCCGATCTTATGAAAGGTAATTTTGGGTTTTAAGCCCTACTCTATAACTACTATGAACAACTGTTCTGCTGTTGTCTGACATGGTCCTTCACATGTAAGTGCATCCTGCTCGACGATGCATCAGTCCTAAAACTGATGCTCGTGCCAAAAGTTGCAATCTTATTTCCAACAAGGGATCTCGCTATCAATGAGACATTTCTCATAGCCCATCTCCTCGTTATGATCTTGACGTAAGTTACTAAAATAAGTCTTGTCCGTGGCGGTGTTTGGAGTGTTGGACTTCAAATTGCTAATCTTACGAGATGGAAACTTGTGTTATCTTCATAGGAATGAAGAAGTGGCTAAGGTGCCTTGCATTTCCGAATTGTGGCATATGTCTTCATAATGTCATATGCAGAATGGCTCCTTCCTCGTTTGTATAGCCCTCCATATAACTTATTAGGTTACTTCACTTGTTTAATTTTAGACACAAGTTTAATGGTATTTATTCTTGTCACACATCGTGAGTCAGTACTAGTTAAAAGAATCTCGAATTGTGTTGGGTTGCTATCTGGTGTTTCTGTTATGGGTTGATAGACTATGCATTATACATATATTTGTCATTTCTGGTTGACATATTCCGAATTGGACGTATGACTTACTATGAAAAGTATACTGCCTGTGAGAGAATGATTGTGGTTGTGGTGATGCAGCCCGCTGAGTGAGCTGATGCAGTAGCTGTTGTTCAGCTTAGACTGCTGACAAAGAGCAGCTCGCACTCAAACTAGCTCATCGTGATTGCATGTTCTTATGATTACTTGACCTAATATAATAGTTTCATTTTTTTCCAAAGTTTCTCATTTTAGGCCTATTAGTCTTTGTAACACTATTTATAAACTTTCAACAAAAATTTTAGTTAATAGACTTAAACCCTTTCTTAGCAGCATTATTTCCCCGCACCAAAATGGTTTTATCCCGGGAAGAAGAATTCAAGATAATATTATTCTAGCACAAGAACTCACTAATTTCATTAGAACTTCTAAATGTAAAAAAGTTGGCCTTGGTGCAATCAAGATCGACATGAGTAAAGCCTTCGACCGTGTTAATTGGGCCTTCTTAATTGGTGTCCTCTCTAGTATGAATTTCCCTCTGCATTGGATTAATCTTATTAAAGAATGCATTACCTCTGTTAGATATTCTGTTTTAGTTAATGGTAAAGTATGCTCTCCTTTTTATCCTACATGTGGTCTTAGACAAGGGGATCCGTTATCTCCTATTTTATTTGCTATTTGCACTGAAGCCTTTTCCGCAGCCTTACTAGTTGCGGAATATAATTCTAATATTAAAGGTGTTGGTATCTCTCGCAATTCTCCTAAAATCTCTCATTTATTTTTTGCGGATGATAGTTATTTTTTTCTTAAACTAAATTCTACCACTATTCATAACTTCTCTACTACTGTTGCAAACTATTGCTCTTGCTCTGGCCAATTAATTAATTTTGATAAATCGGATGTTTTCTTTAGTCCGCTAACCCCCTTTCATGTCAAGTCCTCTGTTTTATCTTCGCTTAATATTGCTGAATCTTCTTCTTTAGGCTCTTATCTCGGTGTTAGCTTAAATATTCATAATAATCATAACTCTATTTTTTCTGATATCATCGACAAAATTAAAAATAGAATCTTATCTTGGAGTTCTAAATTTCTTAGTCAAGCGGGTAGAATCACCCTAATCAAATCTGTTTTAACATCTATGCTAGTTTACCCAATGTCCGTGTTCAAATTTCCTGCCAATGTTATTTCCAAACTAGAAACTTTATTTGCTAAGTTTTTTTGGAATGGTTCATCTAGCATTCACGAACGTCATATTCATTGGCTTAATTGGGATTTTCTATCCCTCAACAACAACTTAGGTGGTCTCAATTTTAAAAACTTGCATCTCTTTAATATTGCTTTGCTTGCCTCCAATGGAACCAGGATTTTCATGAATGATCAGTCTTTAGTTGCTAAAATTCTCAAGTCTAAGTATTTCCCTAACTCTTCCCCCTTTCATGTTAATAAATCTTCTCCTAAATCGTGGGTCTGGAGGGGTATTGAGTCCGGACTTAAGGCTTCTTCCCCTGTCCTTAATTGGGTTATTAACTCGGGTTCTAGTGTTAATATTTGGAACGATAAATGGCTCCCTCAACCTTTCACTACTAAACTAAAACAGTTTTTTAATGTTAATGCTAACCCCTGTTTGCCTCAACTTGTTTCTCATCTGATTTCGCCTAATAGAGTATGGAAAAAGGGAGTCTTGTCTCATCTTTTCCCTCCCCAAATTGTTGAAGCGATTTGTCAAATTGAGATTTCACCTGGCCTTGATGTCCCTCTTGTTGATAACCGTAAGTTATCAGTCAAGAATGTTTATGGTGCTTTAAAGAAAACCCATAATATGACCATCACCAAACCCCATATTTACTCGTCCATTCCTTCCATCACTTGGAAGAATATATGGGCTTTGCCCATTCCTCGCAAAATTAAGGTTTTCATTTGGAAATTAATTCTTAACCGTATCCCTTTGAAAACAAACATTGCTAATCGTACCAGATCCACCATTCCTTTGCTTTGTTGCTTCTGCGGGCAAGGCCAAGAGGATATCACTCACCTCTTTAGTTCTTGTCCGAAGATACAACTTTTCTGGAGTCATCATTTAAACCTAGGCTGGTGTGCTCCTGCGCCTCCTTTTCACACTTCACTCGCCCTCTTGATAAACAAGCCTTGGAAATCAGACTTAAATATTATGAATGAACTGTTGTCTTTGACTAGTTCCTTGTGGAGTATTTGGCTATGCAGGAATCAAGTCACCTTTAATGGAACATGTTTTGACCCCCATGTGCTTAGCACTATGAAGAATGCCTTCCTCTCTCTTTGGAAGAAAGCACTGCCCCTTCCTAATGCTCAACGCACTAGTTTGAATCCACCAAAGCCTTCGGATTGCTTCAATGTGCTTAGCAATGCTCAGCAAGGCGAAGCAGTCTCACTGTTGTTCACCATCGCATCTTCTTCGAAATGGATTGTTCATCTTTATAATCATAAAGATGAATTGATTCACTCATCCTCTAGAGACAGCTCTTCAGAAGAGAGCAATCTCCTGGACTTCATCACATCTAGCATCACGCTTGGAATCAACAACAAGCCGCATTCTATAAACATTTTCACTGACTTGGTTTTCTCACAGGTCCTTGCTAGGAGGTTCGCGCATTTTGTCAAGACTAGGAAATGGAAGCTCTGTTGGGAGAGGAGCGGATCGACTAGTATCATGCTACATTGGAGAACAATTTTGTCTAATCTTCTTAATGAAAGATTTCAGTTCTTCAATTTTTGTAATATTTCAACTAATCACTATGCTTATGATCCAGACTATGTACTATTCTGGCAGTACTTAGAGGGGAAAGGGTATATCCTCCCTCTTTGATTTTGTTATAGTATTATCTCTATCTATCAAAAAAAAGTTACGTTTCGGTTATTTGGCCTGATATTGCTTTTGAGTTTCTATTGGCTTTAATTGGTGTTCAAGATTACCATATTTGACTGTAGCGCTTCAGCTTAGTGAAGGGATTCCTTATACTTAATCATCCTGGCATATGTAACCCTTTTATACTCGAAGTGATTAAGCTCTTACGATTAATCGTGGTAGATTGAGATAAGGGAAACTGATTAAATGTTCAAATTGAATTATGTTAAGTGCATGTGGTTGTAATTTTGAGTGAACAGTGGTTGCTTATAGCAGATGTAAAGATTGTTGATAGCACATCTAAATGAACCTAGCCAACTTGAATTGTTAGATGTTTGTTGAGAGCTGAATAATCTTTTTATTCAATCAAAGAACAATTCTTTAATCATTATTCCAAACAAGTGGCTAATTAAGCAAAACGATTGATGGCCAAGAATGTTATTACAATTTCTGATAATGGGTTAGTTAGTTGCCATATGCGCAACATCTGTTTTGTCTGCATTTGTTTGGTTTTCGAACTTGGCAATAAAACAAATTCGTTATTGATGTGGTCATAAAGTTGGTAATACATCCATACAATGTGGTAAATTTATTGACGAACGACAAATATCGTCTAAAATTTTGAATTATATTGAATTCTTTTGTTGAGAATTCTAATTCAATATGAATGCAAAATAGTTGTGTGAATGAAGGCTAAGTAAATTTAGTGGTAAATCTTGGGATCCTATTTCTAAGGTTTGTTTTATTTGTGTTCGCTTTATATAATTGGACACTATATCATTGTGTAAATTGTACTCCCTCCATCCCATTATCTAAGATTCATATTCCAAAAATAGAAATCTCATTTTAAGTATTCATTTTACCAAATTAAGTAATAAAAGTTGGAGGGAAAATTAAATTTGCGAGGGGAGTTCGAATTTTCCTTAAACTTTATGCAAAATTAGATAAAGGGATAGAGAGAGTAGTACATTATGTGATAGCTTCCGCGGGTGTAAGATAGTAATTATTGAAGAGTGAGGACAAATGAATAAATATAATATATAGCGAAGAGGTGGTTCGAAATATACATTAATTTTTTTTAATCATATTTAGTTAGCAAATGAAGAATTTTATTGAAAAATAATATATTTCAATAAACACTTAAGAAACAAATGAAGTCATGTGGATTCATGAATAATAAAAAATTGAGGGTTAAGTAATAAAGAAGGGAGTCCTAAAAATTTATAATAAATTTGAAGTTGTGAGGATTTTAACCACCACTCTCGTAATTGACACAAGTTCATTACAAACCAACATAGCTAACATGATTTTTAGTGGTTCGACTAGATCACTAGCTATGATATGAACAATGACAAGTCCGCCATTCGCTATAGATGAGTTAATCTTAGAACTTCATAAATACGTTTTAAAGTATAAAACAACAATTATGAGACTGAATTTTTAAATATATATTTTGTTGAGAGTAAGTTGAATTTAACTTGAGGAAATAGAGAATGAGTGTTTGTATGTAATCTAGTTGATTATTGGTCATGCACATGCATGTTGACGTGCAAGGTGGCTTTAAGGTTAGGTTTCAACTAATCCATTAAGCTTAAAATTATTAGAAAGAACATTCAAATCAATCTTCAAATTCTATGAATCATACTTCATATTTTTCATTATAAAAGCATCTAATGCTGATGTTTGTGAAGCATCCCACCTTTTGTAATAAGCTTCATATTTCTTACACTTTGCAAAAACAAACAAAGAAAGAAGAAAAAGAAATGGCCACTCTTAAGGTTCCTGCTTGTGTTCCATCAGTTCAGGAAGATGTTGAACAGCTTCACGACGCTTTTCAAGGTTTCTTTTTTGCTCTAAGTGGTGTTTCGTGAGCTTAGTTTCGAAGTAGTATAGGATGTTGATTGATTTTTCGTGATGATTGTGTTGTTGATCATCTAATTGTGGTAAAAACATTTGTAGGATGGGAAGAAAATGAGGATGTGATCATTTCGATTTTGGCTCACCGTGATGCTTCTCAACGTAAGGCAATCAGGAACGTATATGCCGAATGTTATGGTGCTGATCTCCTCAAAGTTCTTGAAAAGGAACTTCACAGTGATTTTGAGGTTGTTTTCCATTTTGATTTTGTTGATTTCCATTTAGACGAAATTTTGGTTTTCTTTACTTTAATTAAATCTTATCTTCTTGTGATGCTTAAGAATGTTCGATTGATTTGTTTTGTGTCGTATATGCATGATACTAGAGAGCAGTGCTTCTCTGGACACTAGAGCCTTGTGAACGAGATGCATATTTAGCGAATGAAGCTACAACAAAGTGGACTTCTAGCAACCAAGTTCTTATGGAGATTGCTTGCACAAGGTCTCCTCAACAGCTTATTTTGGCCAGGGAAGCTTACCATGCTCGTTTCAAGCGTTCCCTCGAGGAAGATGTCGCTTGTCACACCACCGGTGACTGTCACAAGGTAATTAATTTAAGCACCATATCATAATCCGAGTCTGGTTAAAGTATTTAAGGATGATACGTAGGCACGGTGCTGAAGTCCAATAATTGATTTTGAATCTAACACATAATAAATTATCTCAGTTATCATATGTTTGGTTACAGTTAAGAGGTGAGTGCATTATGAGCACGAAATCAACATAGGTACACGAAATTCGGATTTAACAGCCTTGTTTATGTACCATACTTAAGCACCTATACTGAGCCGCATAATCCTCTAATTTGTTGAGGATTCGGACCACTTCGTGCCTTTTGAAAGTAGTTACGTTTTTGTGATATTTGTTCATACTTGGTTCACTTCATAAAGTTATCTTTGTTTCATCTTGGATTTGCCCAGCTTCTGGTGCCTTTGGTAGGTGCATATAGATACCCAGGTATCGAAGCTGATCTAACTCTTGCGAAATCAGAGGCTAAAATTCTACACAAGAAAATTGGTAGTGCAGAGTTTTGTGACGATGAAGTCATCAGAATTTTCACCACTCGAAGCAAAGCTCAGGTTAATGCAACACTGAACCAGTACATGAATGAATATGGCCATGAGTTAGTCAAGGTACATACGATTTTTTCATGTGATTTAATCTAAGTAGACTAATTGATCTTACATTCATTCTGTTAGTTCATTAATGTTGAATCGATGAAAATTTTGCAGGATCTTGAAGGTCATAGCGATGATGCCTTTGTATCTCTATTGATTGGCACCATCCAGTGTTTAGCCTATCCTGAGAAGTATTTTGAGAAGGTTCTTCGAAAGGGAATACACAAATTTGGAACAGATGAATGGGCTCTTACTAGAGTTATCACCACAAGAGCCGAGGTTGATCTGAAATTCATCAAGGATGAATATTTCAGGAGGAACAGTGTAATGCTTGAACATGAAATCGCTAAGGAAACAAGTGGACACTTTGGGAAAATGCTGTTGGCTTTGTTGGGGCATGAAGAAGTCGAGGAAAAGGAAAACGTTGTTGGCTTTGTTGGGCATTAAGAAGTCAAGGAAAATTAATTGTTGTCTCTGATTCTTCGCATTATTCTGCTTTTGTTTGCAATATTTCACTTTGGATTTGTGTGATGTTATTGTGTGTTTGTGAATTTGTTCCTTCATCTGAAACATATGAATAAATTATCTTCTTGATTGGTTTTTCACTGGTAAACTGAGGTTCAACTTAGAACTTCCCTAATTGCAGAATAAGTGATTAACCTTGAAATGTTCTAGTTCCTTCGTTTGTAGTTGAATGACCTATTCGGAGAAAGTAGTTTATATATAACGATTATAAGCAAAGACCTAAAAGATGCTTCTCATAATAATGTTACCAAATAGTAGAACTAATTTTGGAGGCAAAAATAATTATGATCTTGATAAGACAACTCAATCTGCTGAAGTATGTATGCACAAGGACTGCATAGAGTAGAGAAACCATAGAAGCTGAACCTAATTCTCAGCGCTCGTAAGTTGAGCTGAACATATGAATCAGGATGCTCAGAGTACAGCCACAACAATGTTTTAAAAGATCATTCTTACCTAACTACTTCGTAATTTAGTAGGCGATTAGATGTTCAGCAGGCTAAACCTGTAAGATAGCGTAGCAGTGGAAAGTTTACACAAAAGATCCAATGAGGAGGGAGAACTCATTTCTTAACTGATTTTTTACATGCACGACAACAACAATGTGATTCAGTGTACATCACTTCTTCAAGAGGTTGCTTGAGAAAATCCTTTTGCTGTATGGATTGGTGTGGAGAGACTTGTATGGTTGAACTGCTTTGACCAATAATGCGCGATTGCGACCCTGCATGTTTTACAATCAAGAAAACATTCATATATCGAAATGCTCATTTCCTAGTCAAGAAACAAAACTCCCAAAAGCAGTTATGATACAACAGAAAGTCATTAAATGAAGCCTACACATTTAGAATGTTCGAGACTAGGCAGGATCTGTTAACAATCCCTTAATTAGTTCAGTATAATTTAGTTGACGGCACGAATGTTCATCAAGCTAAATCTAGTATAATCTTGTCATTAGTTTCTAAGATCATCCATAAACTAAATGGTCTTTCTTGCAATGACAGGTTTATAAGCTTTTAAGATGGTGACTATTCTGCGTGATCCACTGAGTTCCTCGGCTCCTCCTTTAGTTTGTAGCCAAAATCTGGAGTCTTAGGAGTTTCTCATATAATAAGATATTTCAAAAACATAACTCAAAAAATTCTAAAACTGGCATCCACCTACCTTGGTAACCTCTAGTGCAGATTGGATAACATAGTTTGCAAAGGGGTCCTGCAGCAACAGACCAAAACGAGGGACTGAGAGTAATTCGTGAATGATTATTGGCCGGCTCTTTTCATAGCACTTCAAGCATTTCTCTACGACATGGCTGCCAAACTTTTGCATTGAGAGTACTACAAAATGCCCCTTCAGTGCAGAAAGCAACGTAACAGCAGCTAATGGGATTTTCAGCTCTAAAATGTTCTGGATAACATAATTTCTGCAACAAAAATAGAACTGCAGGTATTATTTTGAAAGCTCTAAATTCAACTGTGGAGATTACGAGTTCATTGCAGTACTTCTAAGATATGAGACGACTGTGATGGTGAAGAGTACAGTGCATATGAACATAAAGATGATTGTATATTCTAAATATAGCGCAAGCTTTAGAGAATTACCCAAAGGAATCTTCAGATAATAGAAGTCCATTAGCACATATTTCAGTTACTAGTTTCTCTCGGTGACATCTGCTTGAATGAGCAATGAGCCGATTCAAAACGCAGCATCCATAACGATCAGTTGCTATTTCAGCACAAAAGTTTGTTGCTGCTTCAAAAATAAACTGCAGGGAATTTAGGAGAGTAAAACAAATTAAGTCTGTTTTGCATATTAAACAATCTGCCAGACAATTGCTTTTAAAGATCAAGAGCATCATTTCTGTGCAACTTGAAACATGATGAGAAATATATCACGAATCAGCAATGCAAAATCCAAAACATAAATAACGAATACATGGCTTCAGATTCAAAGGAAAGGATACCTTATTTTGTTCCTCTGTGAAGCACTGCAAACATCGCTGCAGCACATGATTTCCATTTACATCAGTAATAAGATCAAGAAAACCTGCTTCAAGTGCCTTTAGGACTACTGCAATTTGCTCTCTGGTTTTAACTTTCTCAATTATCTTCTGGACTACCCGTGTTCTGAGATGCAAAAACAAAAATAGAGGAAAACAGGAAAACTCAATATCGAAACAACTTTACATGGGAAGACAGCACATAAATCAAGAATGAGCAAAACAAACATCTACATATATTACCCATGTGAGTTCTTGCAGATTCGGATCATCTCCCCAATATCTTTTGATATCACGAGCACAACTTGCGTTATTTGGTCTTCATTGCAGACATCCAAAACCTTCTGAACAAGGTAATTCCCATATGGATCAAATGAAAGCTCAGGAACATAGTCAATGACATCATAGAATATCAATTGCACATCTTTATATTTCCTTTCATTAAGCATCTTTTGTAACAACCTACACCCGAGCTGAGTCTTAGCGATGCAACTTATAGACCTCCAACTCTCTGATCCTAAACCTAATCTACTGGTTTCACCATCTTGAGACATACTTCTTCCTATCCCATTTTCCCTAGTCCTTTCATGCTGAGCTTTACGAAGCAATGCAGATTTTGCCATTTTGAAGTCAGTTCGACTATTTTTGTTCCAACCCATTCTCTTTTCATCCATGTCTAGGATCATTGAATCATCTACACAACCATAAGCCTTCTTGCCCATATGGTCAATCATCAAGGATTGGTAGCCGTGTACACTTGAACTTGCTCCACTCATCCTCTCATTCAACATTGGAAACTTGGAAGAAACATAAAATGGGTCCCTAACACCTAAATCGTCACTACCAATTACTCCGTCATAGATATCGTTACCAAGAATAGGTTTATTCATCGTATATGGATTCTGCATTTCCAAGCTTAAATTACCTTCCCTCTCACTACATCCAAATTGATTTGAGCTGTGAAGAAAACTATAACCAGGAAACATATTGTTTAACACACATGGGCTCTGATGCACAATATCTTGATCACACAAAGTACTAAATTCTCGCCTTCTTAGAGAGGCATCAGGGTAAGATGCATTAGCAAACGACTTACCGGAACAATGCCTCATAGTATGATGCAAACCTGAAATTCTATCGTTTGGCGACTGAAAGTGTCCATTGTAATATGGAGGGTTATGAACAAAATGATCGTTTCCATTTAAGATATTCCTATCAAATCCAAAACCACAACCCTGCTGGCTACCAAAGTTCCTTCTTCCATCACCGATTTGCATATTCGAAATTCCATCACCAATATTCAACCTGTATAGATTTTCAGCCAAACCCAACTCAGAAAACCCTTTAAAATTACTCCTATTTTCATTTCCTCTGTTGACATGTCTAGAATCCACTCTCTGGTGCATATTCCAAGAATCCTCAAATTTACTAAAAGAACCTAAATTTAAACCAACCCCACAAGAAAATGATCCTAAACTATCCATGAAGGTATTTCCACTAACATCATCAAATACATGATGACTACCTATACCATCAATACTAACATTCTTTTCCCCCATAATCTTTTTTCCCTTTTTCTTTAGTATTCTTACAGACTAAACAACAATATCATATAAAAACACCCAACAATGTAAATGATTTAAAATTCTAATGCGTTTCTTGAATATTTATACTGTGCACGTGGAAATAAAAAAAACAGAGAAGTACCAAAATCAAACAGTTTTATGAGTTATAACTTATGAGCATGTTCTTGGTTTCTATTTTACATTAAAGTTGAGTTTTTTGTGGAAATAAACAAGATTGTTACATGGTAATGCGCACGCCATTAGAAAGGGAGCATGGTGCAGAGGAGGTACTATGTTGTATATGTACTGAAATTGTAAACGACAAAGCCAGTACACGCAGAGAGGGTAGGGGGGTGGGGGTAGGGGTGGGGTGGTGGGGGGGGGGGGGGGGGGTGTGGTCTGAGGAGCAGGCTTTTACAGGTGAACAATGTACACAGTGTGGCTCCTTGATGTACAGTTAAAGAGTGGGAGGGGGTGATTGGTAAAGATAGGCAGGGGATTATAGCCTATAGGGTCTCTAGCTGGGCAATAAGAATGTGTCATTCTTTTTGTTTTCATTCCAAGGGATCCCGATTCCCGAGTGTTATAATTTTGTACGACATTCTCTATTTTAATTATGTTCGTATGTTTATTTTTTTAAATATTTTAAGCATCATGTATAATTGGATCATGTTTTTTTATTTTCAAACACTATAATCTAATTCAAGGTAATAGGAGTAATTCATGTTTTTCGAGGCGAATATTTGATTGTTCAAAACTTTTACCACTGAAAATATAGGTATAAAGGCACTTGTTTCCAAATAACGTTTTCCCCACATTTTTATCCTTAGCGAACACATGAAACATGCATTTGAAGGGCATATCGAAAGTGTGCTTCATGCTTGTGTAGTTTTCTCAAAATAGTGTCTGATGATGGAACGCATGAAATATGCGTCGGAAATGCTTAACAACTGTATATTTCATGTTTTTGAGACATTGGTCGACAATAGAGTCATAGTTTTAGTGAATAAACTTAGCGTATGATAAATCACAAAAGTGTAGTATGTGTTGGAAATGTATAACGACTGTATGTTTCGTACGTTCAATACATTTAGTTTGAAAACTCGTTTCTTTTAGTATTATCGAATGTATGAGATTTGTTTTTCGAAGTGCAATCAAGCGCATGTCGTGTGCATTCGGTAGACACATAACGGGAATGACATGTCTTGGAAGACAGCCTGAAAATAGGCTTCACCCTAAAAACATTAAAAATACAAAATTTTATCATGGAAAAAAAAATAACAATTTTTTTTGAGTTGAAGGTACTTTTTTTTTTTTGATAAATTGAAGGTACTAGTAGTAATAGATATCGTTAAAAAGATATCTTTCCTAATTTTATTGCGTTTTGTGGTTTGTTTGTTGTTGCCCTAAAGAGACACATGGCATTAGCCTTGTTTGGGTTGTAGTGATAGTAAGATATGAGACATCATAAAATTTGAGCATTAGCCATTAAGGATTAGTATAGTTTTGTTTCTTAATAGCAATTCACATCTTTCTTAGATGATACTTCGATCCTTAATAGCGATACAATTGTCCTTCATCTGCACCACCTTGCCACCTCCATCCTCCTCCCGACCGCGCGCCACTTCATCACCTTACTGATGTTTTCTTATTACATGCTTGACAGAAGATGTTTCCTAAACTTTGTAACAATGAAGAGTGTAAGAATGGTCTCCAACTTACACTTGCACGTTGGTTTATTACACATCACAAGATCAACTAAAACCCACAAATCAAACCTTCCAACAAACATGGTTAATTAGACATCATACCGAGACCACCTTTGATCATCTCAATAGTACCAACATCTGTCTTAAAGGCCTTATAGCCAAGATCCCATCATCAACTCCACTGGAAGACAACGTTGTTGGCAATGAAACAACTCCAATACTTGCACTCCTGAAAGACGATATCGTGGTAGTTCTTTTACGTGCATCAGGGTTATATTGATAATGCACTAGTCCTTTAGGGAAAATAAACATGTCACCTGATTGAAGTGTTTGGTTGAACAATTTACCCGTTGTATCAACAAATCCAACTTCAAGACAACCATTTATCAGAAAAAGAAGCTCGGCCAAACGAGCTTGGGAATGAGGAGGGTTGATCTCTTTGCTAGGATATTGAAGAACAGCCAGGGAAACACTCCGTCCTTCTAGAGCTGGAAACTGTACTCTACTGCTTTTAAGCCTTTGAATAATTTAAGATGAAGGGTTGACCAATTCTCTAAAGTGTAAAACCTCACACCTTCTGCGACAACACCCCACCCCCCAAAACCAGAACAATGGTAGCCCAATTTCTCTCCGCTCTTCTCCTCAACCCCCCCCCCCCCCCCCGGCCACACCCCTTCCGAGTCCCAAACTTCCATGAATTCAAACACCACCAACAATTTATACTCCTTTTTGGGTGCTGAAAATGGGTATGGAGGTTTGGAGACGAGCACAATCGATCCGTTCAATAACTACACAAGCAAGATTGAGGGGGTATACAAGTGGCTCAAGAGGGTGGTCTATTTTGTCTATTGCAGCTCTCAAATGGTGGCTGGGGCCTGGGGTTTGGGGAAGAGCTATGAAAACAATAATAAAAATAACTAAAAACATACTGGTTGGCCTAAGAACAGTATATTTTATCTGAGTTGTACCTAATTATTTTCACTAGAACTTAATATCTAAAATTAACTATTTGAACTCCTAAGAATATACTGGTTGGCCTAAGAACAGTATACCTTTCTCAATTTGCTGGTTGGGATAAGCATTATCATTCCTATTTTGACGAAAATTACGAGATAGTGGTCATACTATGATAGCTGCATACAACATGCCTCTAAAGATACTCATGTAAGGCATAGAGAGGCTGTTTCGACATCGATCCAAAATGAAATGCTAAAATTATCAATTACTATATGATTAGCCTTTTGACTTAGTATTTTATTATATCTAAGTGTCGGAAAATATAAACTATTAAACATAACGGCACATGAGAACTGCACTAGTCATTCATTTGTCAAGAGACATAAATCGTAGGAGTGTTCATACACAAATAAATAGGTTGATAACTTAGTAATGCAAAAGTGCAGACTAAATATACCAAAAGAATCCACTTCATTAGTGAAATCCTTAACCAGCAACACGGACATGAAAGAACAGGATTATGGACATATAATCCAAACTAGCCAATACATAATAGATATCTCGTAGACGTGTTACTGAAATCTATCTCTTAACATCCAAGACATAATGTCAAAGTATACGATGCAAACAAACACCAAGAATCGAAAGAAAAGACGGATTACTATAAGACACCTGAGTTAGATCTAGCCAAGTTATACCAAGGCAATGCTGCTCTCTCCACCAGGTGGTTTGCGAACACCACCAAAGTAATCCCTGGACTCCGATTTCCCATCAGCAAAAATATTGTTGCCACTAATCTCTCGCAACTTTGCAGAGCTTAATGACTTCTCAGCTGATGCAGGAGCAGCTTCTTCCTTAAATATGTTGTTCCCAGTTAGTTCAGCAAATTTCTGATCGGGGATCTTCTTTGCTGTCTTGATGATGGGTTCCTCGCTTTTATGACCATCTCCCTGAAAAAATGAGAAGTTATCTCCAATGATTTACTATATAGCCAATTCAGTCATTCATTAAAACTTTCAATAATGTGCATACATTCTGGGGAGCAGGTTCTCCAATAGTAATGTGTTCTCTCAAGGCCAACGCACGGGCAGCTGATGTACGAGGTCGGATTTCCGGAGGGGGAGCGAAAATGTCATTCCCACTAAGCTCCTTGGACTTCGCACCAGAAATTTGTTTTTTCAATTTTGCCTCTGCCTCACTTTCAAGGTTTCCACTGAGTTCTCGCTGCTTTGCTACTTCAGGCAAAGTGGCAGGCTTCTTGGGAAGAACAGTTTCTTCTTCTCCAAATGAGATATGACTAACACCAGCTAAAGCTTGCTGGACATAAATTTAAATATCAGATTTTGTTCTTGCTATATCGTACATCTATTTAGAAGTTATCAACAATGGCTTTAGGTAGTACCTGATACATGCGAAGTCCAGTTTTATTGGCCGAGGACTGATCTGCAGCATCAAGATCCGCACCATTCTCACCTTTAGGTGCAAATATAGCATTCCCTGTTATCTCTTTCATTTTATAATCAGAACACGGTTTCCTGAAATTTTGGAAAAAAACATGCGGGCTGAAGTATTGAAGTAAAGTCAAATGGTGCATATACTTATCATATCAAATTCATATAAGTCTGAGTTTTTTGTTTGAGAAAAAATGCATTCAACTACAGATATGTTTAAGAACCCATCAAGTTTGATACTTCGACAGCCTTTGATTTCGTTAGTATTCGAGTATCTGAATAGTATAATTATGAACAGTTTTCCAACAAAGCTTATATGAACAGTTTTCCAAGAATCATCTACTTATCCAATACATGCAACAAAACAGTAAATCAGACTATAAAATAAAAACAGTCAAGTAATTTACATTTAATTTAGTTTATCCAATTCATCATTGACAAATCTCCTAATTACTTTAAATTGGCTTCTAAAATGATTCATTGGCCAAATGAAACTCCATAAGTTTTACAAATTTTATCCCAAAACTATAAAAGATTTGATTCATCCAACTATCCAACTCAATCCTCAGTAGTAAATTAGCTGTAATTAACGATTTCCACTCAATATACCTTCCATGAACATATGTGATTCTCAATTTCCAGATCCAAATTATAGCAAATATGCGGCCAACGAGTCACTAACAAATTAATTACTTTAAATAGGAAGATCGAAGGTGATCTAAGCCTTCATAATGCAAACTAATCAAATCTGTAACGAAGAAGCATTCGACGAATTCTAAACATCCTTTTCTTTTGCTAAGTCCAACATTAGTAACTTGGATTAACATATAAGATACAAATCTCAGTAAAATAAGGAATGTGAGAACCGTAAAGAATGCAGCCAAATTAAAGGAATCAACAAAAACACTACCAAACAAATATCTTCAATAAATATACCCAAATGAGACAATAAAAAAATTGAAAAGCGAGTTAGATAAAGCTGAAAAAATTACTGATTAAATTAAAGTATTGAAAAATAAAAGATCTTTCACCTCTTATTCAAGCTTTCAACTTCTTCATCAGTAACTTGTCCTCCAAATACCACTTTACGTATCCCATCAGATGCCTAACCTCATTCAAACAAAATGCAGAATCAATAAAATTCCCAAAAGAAAATAGGAAAGATAATAAATTTCAAAAAGATCGACCATATAAAATTTTGTTTGCTTTTTTAAAAAAAAAGTTGAGCTCAAATATGAAAAATAAATTAAAGCAGACCTGGGGGTGGCGATTGGAAGAGGGAGCGGTGGCGGGGGAGTTTTCCGGCGGATTCTCCGACCAAGTAAGCAGATCTGCTGTTGAAGTGTGGGTCTTCCTCACAGGAGTGTTCCTCTCCATTCTCTTTTTAGTTCAAAATATTGAAAATTTGATTTTTGTTTGAAGTTCTTACAAAGATAAGATTAAGATTAGCTTCTTGGTAATGGAATGGACAATAATATGGGGGTGTTTTTGCTAGTTCCGATGATGTTTTTGAATACTGAGAGAGAGAGAGAGAGAGAGAGAGAGAAGCTAGTGTTGGTATTTTAGAAGAATTTGCGGAAATAAAAACGAAACAGAAATGAGTTTGAATTTTAAAGTATGAGGATTAGGGAGCATGTGATTTGGTTGTCCAGGCACGTGTCTTTGACAGCTCACTCCCCACCTGCCCAACAATTTCTATTCCACAATTGCCCTTATTATAATGTAATCGTACCGAAAAGGATCATCAAGCTCTGAATTTTCATTATCATTAGTTAAACTAGTAAGTTTCTTTGCACAATTCAATCTGTGCGACTTTATTCTTATTTACATATAATTTTTGTATATTTTATACTCCCTCCATCCCTAAATAATTGTCACATTTTCACTTTTGATAGTCAATAAAACACGATTTAAAACATAAATATATATTATTCTACATGCAAAAAAATTATAAAAAGTTGATGTTTCAAAAATATAGATTGAGACGAATCTAACAAGGTGGCACAAGGCTATATTATTTATTATCGTTTAATGAGAATTCATGATCAAATTATGTTTGACCAACAAAAATCAAAATGTAACAATCTTTTAAGGACGGAGATAGTAATATTTTTAATATTATGAAACATGTCTGAATTTTGTTAAAAACATATTACTTACAATTTTAATGTGATGGTTAAAATTAAATATATTTGTTTATAATCGATTAATTGATATTTTGTCCCCTTCCTATACTACATATAAGTAATTTTGAAAATGCATTGTCACATTTTGACTTTTAGTGGTCAACAAAACACGATTTAAAACGTAAATATTTATTATTTTATATGTAAAAAATTATAAAAAGTTGATATTTTAAAAATATATATTGAGACAAATATAACAAGGTCCCATAAGACTATCTTATTTCTTATCATTTAATACGAATTCAGTCAAATTTTGTTATGCTTGACCAAAGAAATTCAAAATGTGACAAGTTTTAGGGACGGAAGGAGTAATTGATGGCAAAATTCAATTTTTAAAAAGTCAAACGTTAATTATTTTGAATTAAAGAGAATATTAAAATATAATAAACTAGTACTAATAGTTTACTTTGAACACAATTTACTACTATTAAATGGAATAATAGTTTTAATTTCAATCAAATCGTAAATCTCAATCAATATCATAAACCGAAACATTTAACAATGAATCATTTAAATTTTATGTATGTTACCGAAATTTATATATGAATCATTTAATGACGTTAAATGATTTAATGTTAAATATTTCGTGACCTGAAATGATTTCCAACAGGGGCATCCTTTCCATGACGTTAAATGATTCAATATTTTTATGTATGTTTTATCAAAAGAATTATCTTGAAAATTTTAATGTTTATAAAACTGGGGGTTGAACTTATATTATTAAAAAGGATCAAAAGAGTTTTCCAACCCATTTTGGATTGTCAAAATCGGAGTTTTAACGAAGCGGGAAATTAAGTTTTAAATTGAGGTTCGAAACCTATTCCGAGACTTGCATGATCTCAAAAAATATGATTTTTAATATCCGTTAGTAATTTCTAATGGAGACTTAACGATAAGGACAGGGTGCTACATTTTAATGTTTATAAGAGAACAATAACTCCCTTTAAATTTACGGGAGATAAAGCGCACAATAAAAAATTTATAGGAGTGATGCAAATTACCCTGAAAAATTAGCTAGACAATCTTTTAGGATATAAGTTGTAGTTGTTATACAACCGTGTTACAAGTCACATGTAACCTCATTTAAATTTTTTAGTCCACTAATATCGAATCTAAACTGTTTTTCAAGAAGTCTCCAATTGAATTATTCTCGCTTGGAGTTGAGTTGTTGGTACCCCTAAATTTAAAATGGGCAACCATAAATTTTATATGGAAGGGGCAATTACGTCCTCCCAAAAAATTGATAATAAAAAAAATATGGAATCTAAACTTCTTTCTAAAAGGTTTAGAATTAAATTATTCTCGCTTGAGAATGAGTTGTTGGTACCCTAAATTTGAAATCGGCACCATAAATTTTATATGGATGGGGCAATTACGTCCTCCGAGAAAATTGATACTAGTAATAAAAGTAATGGTGTAATAGGGTGAGTAGGTAGCATGATATGTGGCGTGGGGATAAAGATATCCGTTAGACTGGCAAATACTCATCCGTGCAGTGTGGTGGGGTTGCGTCTCTGTTACTGTAACGTGTGCCATGTTTTTTAGTCCCTTTAATTCTCCAAATCACTACTAATTTTGACTTTTTCGACCTTAGCTTATCCCCTCCTTTCAAATTCAAAATCTTCTCAAATTCAAAACACTATTCGCCCTTTAAGTTTTCAAATTCAACAACCCAAACTCTCGTAGTATTATTGTCAGGGATGGAGCAGGGTAGTGGTGCTAAACGATCGGGTAATTCAGAACTCGTTCATTACTCGACTCGAAAAATTCGAGTTCATTATCCGCTCGTATCCTTATCGAGTTACACTCGAATAATTTGTTTTATTCGATACCCGATTTGAAAAATCCGGGGCCGCTCGATAACTCGCTCGTTTATTTTTTATATTTTGTATTTATAAAATATATGTTATACTTTAACCATAATTAATTTCATTGACCAATATAAAACTAGTATTGAAAAATAAATTTCAGGGTTGCATTTCGACAATTAAATGTTGTTGCAGATAACCTAAAATACTTTTTTTTAAATAGAAATTTGGGGGTAACCCGGACCCTGCTAGTCGCCCGGCTCAAAAAACCCGGCTTCATACTCATTCGTGTCCTTATCGAGCGATACAAGGGTAATAGGTTTACTACCCGGCTCGTTAGTACCGGGTAATTACCCGGATCGGTAAAATTGAAATCCGCCCGGGTAACCCGTTACCCGCTCGAACCCGGCTCGTTTGCAGCACTAAGTCCAAGGGCGGATCGGGTATTAGTTATATTGGCTCAGTTGAATCACAAAAAATTACCCCTTCCATCCCTAAAAATTATACCTTCGCCCCCAACCCCAACCCTTGTTTCAGATCGCAACCCAACACTCTAGTTTGATTTTCACTAAATTTTAGAAATTGAGAATAATTTATTGAATGATATTTAGTGGATACTATTATTTTGCTTTCACTAAATTTAGGTAATGTAATTTGTTTTTTTTGTAAATTGGCGATGAGGTGAGTTTCGAACCCAGGACATTTTGGTCACTAGCAATAGTATTTTCCACTAGGCTATTCGATTAACTCTCTCTAAACGAATGTTTTGTGCAGAAATAACCAGAAGGATATATCAATTCAATTGTTTATAATTTCATAATAATACTTTTCTGTTATGAATATTTACATTATGGATGTCTCTTGGTATTTTACCTTAAAGCCTCATTAGTGCTTTAACCTTTCATGTATTAGAAAAGGGCCTATAAATAGTTGTACTTCTCATATTGTATGGAGACTCTTGAAGAAGGCAATAACATAATCTTTCTCCCTCTATCTTGTTTCATTCTCTATATTGTACTTTATTTATAACACGTTATCAGCACGAAGCTCTAACCAACTGAGACGACACGAAAGGAAAATGAGTAGGTTTGTTAAGTCTGCCGCAAATTTTAAGCCAGTAAGTTCATGTACCATTTGCTTCGTATATGTATATATTTCAATAATTTCAGAGGCTAATTTATTTGATTTTACTCATTGTTATGGTTATTAATGATTTGGTTTTGGCTCTTATACGAAGTATTGAATATAATATAATGTTTGGCCATTTACCTTGAATTAAGTTAGAAGCTTAAAACTGAACTTGTATGTGATGAATATATAAACCTTCTACAATTTTGATAATAATTTTATATTTGGTTAATTAGACCTTTTGCATCCAGTTTATGCACATAATATTTGATGAATTATTTTATGGGAGTTTATAATCGTTAGAATTTGAGAACTTCAATTATAGTTATTATTGACATACATTGAGACAATTTTTGTCTGGAAGACAACAGAAAATAATTTATATTTATCCAGAAGATAAATTTATCTATATTTGTAGAAAACAATTTATATTTGTCCGGAAGACAATTTGTCTAGAAGATAATTTTATGTCGTAATTAAAGTTTTGTTATATTTGTCCAGAAGATAATTTATTTTTATTTGTCCAAAAAGATAATTTACTTATATTTGTCCAGATGACAATTTGTTTTTATTTGTCCAGAAGATAGTTTGTTTATATTTGTCCAGAAGACATTTTATTTATATTTGTACAGAAGACAATTTGTTTTTATTGTCCAGATGACAATTTATATTTGTCCAGAAGACAATTACTTATACATTCTATAACAGTATCGATTACTTTTATTATTTAATTTTATATACGTTGATGTCGATTAATTTTATTATACTTATACGTTTTGTATAGTTCATATATTACATTTGTATGTTCTATAACAATGTCAAATTTGTTATAATTAAATTACAGTCCAGAAGACGATTATATCGAATACCTATTGGTAAATTA
The DNA here is from genome assembly GCA_003412495.2 of Echium plantagineum. Lineage (NCBI taxonomy): Eukaryota > Viridiplantae > Streptophyta > Magnoliopsida > Boraginales > Boraginaceae > Echium > Echium plantagineum. Next base: position 29,291,794 of record CM016562.1, on the reverse strand, counting down.
ATGAGTTACATAAGTGCCAATTATATATTCTGCGTATTTCATATGTTCCGTTGTAGACAACACTATCTATGATGAAGAATCATTGTGCACGATGGATAATCATTATATGTATTTCATATGTTACATAGGTGCCGATTATCGATATGTTTCGTTTCAGAAATTCAAATGATTCTTCCGAGTATTTCGATCTTTAAGTATATTATCTATGATGTGTTAGGTCAATATAATATTAAAATTAGTCGGTCTAGAACGATTATTAATTACCTAAATTTCAGAATTATATGGGTGAATGAACTTGACACTTAGATCAAGGTGTGAAAGAACATTTTAAAACATAATTGGCCAAGACTAATATTTCATCCCTGAAGTGATGATGGTGGTGCTATGTGTCTCTTGAATCTATAGTCATCGTTCATATTTAATCGGTCCGAAGGACGATTATCCAGTACCCAAACCTGGAGTTTTATTGGTAAGTAATGTGATTTTTATATTAATGTCCGGAAGGAAATTCTAGAAAATAACATTGTTATTTTTGAAATGACGATGTCAAATATATAAGGGTTTATTATCACACCCATGAAGTGGTGACTGTTGTCATATCAATTTTATATGTACAAATTAATTATTGATCTCGGTCCACTTAGTTGAATAAATTTATAGTTATACATACGAGAAAGCCAAAACTATAGGTATATTATTGAAGGCTCCGGAAGATGCTAGTATTTTCTAATATGGTAAAAAAATTATTGAAGGCTCTAGTAGAGCTAATATTTTTCAATAATATAAGCAAAATTGATTTGAAGGCTCTCGAAGAGCTAGCATTTCTCAATAATATATTAAACGTATTAAAGGCTCCTGAAGAGCTAATATTTGACAATAATGTAACAAGATCAATTCAAGGCTCTCGAAAGAGTTAATGTATTATTACTTGAAATATATACCTATTTGTATCAAACACGAAGTTTAAGATTTACGATAACTTTGTTATTTGGTTTGACCGGTTAGACCATCCCGGATCAGGTACGATGCGAAGAGTAGTAATATGAAACTCAATTGAATGCTCATTGGAGAGTCAATTTATTTATCTAGTTTAAAGAGTTTTGTGAGCTACGCGTTGTAAACTCTCAGTTGATTGTTAGGGGGCATGTTGTAGTACATGCATACACCCTTGATTGATTGTTGGGAAATTTTATACTACGTGCAGTCACACATGTTCTGCATCAAGCCAAAAAGTTATCATACAACTCCCCTTATATAGTTGGTTTGGTCAGAAACCAAATGTAATACCCTTGAAATTTGACTGTGCATCGTATAATTTCAACAATATGCACGATGGATGAGTGATTCGAATTTTCATCATACCTATAAGGTATATACATTTATATTCTCGGAAATAGTAATTTTCCGTTGTAATGTATCAATGTTTTCAACATTGAGGGGGAGAGAATATACAACTGGAAAATTATACTGAAATATCCTTATATTATATGATCCTCAAAATGAGTAAATATGAACTGGAAGTTCAAGAGATAAATATGAACCAGAAGTTCAAAGGATAAATATGAACAACAAGTTCAAAGGACATTTATGAACCACAAGTTCACTACCAAACAAATTTCTGACTTCAAAATAATAATGAAATTGTATACCAGTTGTAAAGCTCAAGTTAGAGTGAAGGTTTCTGAAGAACCATTATATATCGAATAGTTCCACCATTTGAAAGCTAAAATAATAAATATTTGATGATGGTCTAGAAGATGAACACTTCCAGAAGAGGTTGATGACTAATATATCTCATGAATAAGTTAAAGATATTACAATTGTCTGGAAGACATTTACATACTAATATTCATGAATATAATGAGATCTCAATTATCTTGAACATGGTGGAACGAGAAAGGAAAACGAAATTGTCGACAAGAAATATTGCATACAAATGAAAAACTCTATATGATGCAAGCAATATGAGGATCTTAAGTCTTTAAGTGAATAAACATATATTTATGAATGGCCAAAGAGAAAAGACGCAATCAAGAGTAAACTAAACTCATTGTATAAGATGAGAAATTTAGATCTGAAGTCTATGAAAATATGATACGGTTATAGTTATATTGAGTATTGCTAAACTCACTATACAATTGAGAAATTTAGACATGAAGTCTAATGAAACATGATCTTAGTGCATTATATGTGTTAGTTGGGTACTTGTGAAAATAACTGAAGTAAGTTTTTGTCACAAAGTATTGGTACCCTGATGCACTAAATGATTTATATGGTGTCACAACACACCTATTGATTAAGGGTATTCAAGTTGTATTTGTTTGGTAGCAACAAAATATATATCCTCTTGAAATGCGTATACGACTTATATTGTAGCATGCTAAGAATAAGTATACATGAAAACATGTAATGAGATGTATGATGCGTGAAACGCATATAAATACATTTATGGTGCATGAAGCACATATCTATGTTCCCGGGAACTTAACTCACTTGAGTTAATATGATAAATACTTGAATAAAGTAAAAAGCCATCCGGAAGATGGATTACAGTTCGAACTGCATTGTTATACATTTTTGCATTGTCTTTCTATTTAATTTCACGTGAATATATAAATGTACCGATAGTATGTCATATATGCTTTATTTTGCAGTATTATTACATGCAATGTGATTATATGATATATTTGTTTGTTTATTATGTGGGGTCAAACGTTTGAGTTAATTTGTGTGAGTTTATGTGAATCTTACATATCTTCATTTGATAATATATATAATTATTCTTGTTGATAACCTGAATTTTCATGATATCACTGAAGATCCGATTCTAAATTATAGAAACTCCAGCAGAGTTCTCAATTACTAAATTATCATGAACAAATAGCACAGTAACTCTAGAAGAGTTCTCAATTGTTAGAAAATTGTCTACAAAAAGGATTTGGAATCAGATACCTTGTAAAGGTGTATCCAAGCTAATTCAGCTTGGTCTTGAGGATCAAAAGATATGAATTTGGTCTTGAAGAATCAATTCTAATGTGTACCTTACAAAGGAATACATGATTGTGCGACCATGCAAGATAAGTGATAATGGCATAATTTTGGACATGCTACTGATGATTTCATCAGGGGGAGACTTGATATGCATTGTACTCTTTTTCCCTTCACCGAGTTTTTCCCACTGGGTTTTTCTTGGTAAGGTTTTTAATGAGACAATTACTTGAGTCATATCTAAGGAGAAACAACTCTCTTTTTTCATTAGATTTTTATCCACATGGTTTTCCTAGTGACTAATTGACCAAAGAAGGTTATAAGAATGATATTATATGACATTGTATTGCATGTAAAGATGAGGAAGCTAGGTTGCGATCATGAAAGTATTATTGGAACTCCTGAAGAGCATCCAAAAGTAGTAACTTTATTGAAGAACAAATTTGCGCTGAAATATTATTGATATAGCACCTCAAATGTTATAATATCATTAGATATGAATTATTTGGTCCTGAAGTACCATATAATGTTAATGATATTAAAGAAGTGATATATTGAAAAATCACATACAAGGTGAATATTTGGGGCTGATATGTTTCACTGAGTTTTATGAAACACTATATTAACAACATCACCTAAACACACATAAATTTTAAATACACGAAGAAAATCATGAATGCGTTTGATTGATAAATTTGATCCAGAAGATCATATTACTTGTGTTTTATAATATGAAAATTGGTCCCGTTGACCTTGAGTGACACAATTGAATAAGGATGTATCAAATGGGATATAACAAAACATATATCATCAAAGTTCTTCTTTATGGATAACGGATGTTACATCGGTTCATGTGACAATTTGGAAGATGTTGTCACTAAATTACTCTTTACCTCAACGTTTGAAAGATCATCCAAGGTATGAGACTATTTTAACTAAATGATGTAAAATGATGTGGTCATGAGGGGGAGTTCGTACGCGTTGTACTCTTTTTCCTTGATCCAGGTTTTGTCCCAAAACGGGTTTTCCTATTGAGGTTTTAATGAGGCAACATTATATGCATATATTGGATTATCATTTGAAAAATTAGCTCCAACTACAATGTATGAGGATAATTCTGCATGTATTGCACAACTAAAGGAAGGATATATCAAGGGAGACAGAACAAAACATATTTCACCAAAATTCTTTTACCCATGATCTCCAAAAGAATGGTGAAATTGATGTTCAACAAATCAGTTCATGTGAGAACTTGGCAGATATTTTTACTAAGTCACTTCCTACTTCAACGTTCGAGAAATTATCAAAGGGCATGGGACTTCGTCGATTGAAGGATGTGATATGATGCATTCATAAGGGGGAGTTAAATACGCGTTGTACTCTTTTTCCTTGATATAGGTTTTGTCCCAAAAAGGGTTTTCCTATCAAGGTTTTAATGAGGCAACATTGCATGCGTATATTAGGGATAGTGCACTCTTTTTCCTTCACTAGGGTTTTTCCGATAAGGTTTTTCCTAGTAAGGTTTTAACGAGGCATGTTCTTGATTAATAGACATCCAAGGGGGAGTGTTATGAATATTTACATTATGGATGTCTCTTGGTATTTTACCTTAAAGCCTCATTAGTGCTTTAACCTTTCATGTATTAGAAAAGGGCCTATAAATAGTTGTACTTCTCATATTGTATGGAGACTCTTGAAGAAGGCAATAACATAATCTTTCTCCCTCTATCTTGTTTCATTCTCTATATTGTACTTTATTTATAACATTTTCAAGTTATTAATTCTATTGTTTCACCTAGTGAAATGGTATCCAAAAGGGACAATATAACATGTTAGGATGCACATCCCACATCAAAAGTCGGTGTCCTCCCGGTTTTAATATATAAGATCTTGGGCTACTTCTTCTATTGTCAATTAGTTTTAGAATAGAATATTAACATGGTATCATGAGTCAAGCCCGAGTTAATGAGGCATGTGTAACCCCACCGATGTTGTTCCGGCAAATTATACCGGCAAGGAAAATTTCGCCGACGATTGAGTTATACGTGAGGGGGAGTGTTAGGATGCACATCTCACATCGGAAGTCGGTGTCTTCCCAGGTCAATATATAAGATATTAGGCTACTCGATCTATTGCCAATTTGGTTTTAGAGTGAAACCTCATATAATCTTAACATGGTATCATGAGTCAGACCTGAGTTAATGAGACACGTGTAACCTCGCCGATGTTGTTCCGACAAATATACCGGCGAGAAGAATTCCGCCGATGGTTGGGTTACACGTGAGGGGAGTGTTAAGATGCACATCCCACACTGAAAATCGGTGTCCTCCCGGGTCAATATATAAGATCTTTAGCTATTTCCCCTATTGCCAATTGGTTTTAGTGTGGAAGTCCATAGACTCTTAACACAAGTATACCATAAATGAATGGGAGGTAGAAGCATACCAAATAAAGAAATGACCCAATCCATCTGCTTAAATATTTAAGCATCGTGCTTTAAAAGCGAATGCTAATAATTTTTCTAAAATTAATTGTTTTGAAGCGTTTTAACAGAAAAATACTAACTTAACGACTAAAATCACTTAAGCACAATGTTTATGTCTAAGGATTTCCTTAAATTTTCAAGCCTGGGATTGACGGCAGGGAAATAAAAACACAAAACTAACGAGTTGTTGGTGCAAATGCTCATGAGACTTTAGGTAAGTTGAGGTGTGATGATTGTTGCCAATGGACAATGAACCAATGACAAAAATCATGTATATTATTTAAAGGAAAAGAGTCAAAAGTAGAAAAAGAATGGGCAAATAAAGAGCAAACACATCATGTGGAAGAGTAAAACCATCCTTTCAAGTTTCAACACATAAATAACTTGGAAGTTACATAATCAATTGATGGTGATATGCTTAAGATTCCCTCTAAAAAGCCTAAGAAAATGCATTTCCCCCAAGCTTAAAGCATTATATGGATTCACTTCGAGTACATCATTCGAAGCCAGAGATTAAAATATTGGAATACACAATTACAAGTTACTACCCTCTTCCTAACAAACATACTCCTAATTTCTTATCACTATTCTAGACAAAAAAAGTAATATTTGTTTAACCATTATTCTCTGTGTACGATCTATTAGCGCCTTTAGTGTTTATCGGGCAAACAAATTGAGTAATAATGGAGGTAGGAGCAAGACTATTACAAACGTTCAGTGGCACGACTTACAGGTATTTACAAATAACTTTTTCATTCTGAATGTACACATTGCGGCTTTCACATATTTTTAACATTATTTTTTTATTTTGTAGTGTCCAAAGCAAGATGTGGTGAGAGGTTATTGCGCATACTACATTTGTTTGTTTATTGAAGACATTTTAGAGTCGGGGTTAACTAATGTTCTGGACATGGATAGTAGCTATCTTATTTGGAAACTCATATTAAATTTAACAAATATATTAACTAACTTTTTTATTATGTTACTTTTTAAAATTTTCAGTATTTTCACAAACGACGTTGCAGTTCCTTTTCTGATGATCGGATTAAACATGTCCAGAAAGAATGGTGTGGTTACTTTTTTAAATAGGTTTCTGAATGATATAGTGTCATAATATGCTTGAATTGTTTAAATTCACACTTGATAATTTTCTTTTGATACATTGCCTTGTAATGTTTGTAAATTGTTCGCATGTAATGCGACAATATTGTGTTTTAATGCATATGATAATTTTGGTTGCTGCGTACGACAGTTGTTTTTTGTTAGTATTATTGTAATTGAAAGCTGAAAACAGGGTAGGCAAATATTAAACTACAAAATAGTGTAAAAAAGAAGACCTTAAACAGCGCTCAAAGTAGCGCTATCTAAGTCAACTATTAAAAACTAATTTTTTTAAAAAGGATCTTAGACAGCGTGACACGGGAGCGCTGTCTAAGTCCCACTTAAACTGCGCTCAATGAAGCGCTGTCTAAGTGCTTTTTACTTAGATAGCAGCCTCCGTAGTTACGCTTTTTTATGCTGTCTAAGAGGTATTTTTAGCGATGTCCAAGAACTTTTTTGTATTACTGACACTATGATCCAAATTATGATATGAGTTCTTGGAGGAAGTAGGATGAGACACTACTGTAGTCGCCTTACCAATATAGATAAATTTTGTGGAGGTAATTGCTGAAATTGTCACACTAAGTGAGTGCTCGTTGCACTTCGGTCTTCGTAAGTGGGACGGATACGCAAATGGTCTCTGATAGTGTGTAGCGGGTGCGAAAATAGTCCATATTTTAATGAATCCGTTAATTTTTAACGTTTTCAACATTTTTAAGGTCAAAATTGGGGCGATTTTGTAATGTTTAAGAGTTACGGGGACCATGGCTTGTTTTGGCTCGAAATCTCCCTCTTTTGACAAACAACCATATTTTACTCCATTAACAAATTTTCATTCGGTTACGAATCCCCATTACAAAAACAAAAAAATTTGACTAAACCATTTGCATAATTTTCATCATCCTTTATCTATTCATTCAAAAATTGTGAAGGAGAAGTCATGGATAATGAAATGGTGAAATGCAATTGTGGATTGATTTGTCACCCAATAAGTTCATGGAAGCATGTTGGTTCTCGTCTTGTGAAGTGTCCAAAGGTTACATTTGGTTGGGGAATGTGGGAATGGAAGGATCCAATTGGTCCCAAATAGAGAGAACGCAATAATTTTAGGCTTACTCAATAAGTGTAACAAGATGAAAGCTGGAATTCTTAATTTGAAAAGGAAAGTTAAAATTCTTGTTTTGATTATGGTGATAGGCGGCTTGCTAGCAACAAAAAATGATTTTTAATTTAGGTTTGGGATTTACCATAAATAGGATTGTCTCTAACACCTCTGTCACGTACGTAACATAACCATCGATTTGATTTTGGGTTTAGGTTTAGGTTCAATTATCGAACATGGGTTCGGGGTTAAGAGAAAGAGAGGAGTATTTAGTGACATTTTCAACTGAGGACGTGTGTTTTACTTAGACATTCAGCATTTTTGGATTCAAATATAATATATATTTCTTTTCGGATCCCCATAACTCTTAAAAATTACATAATCTCCCCAATTTTTACCTTAAAAATGTTGAAAACGTTAGATATAAACGGATCCATTAAAATAGAGACTATTTTCACACTGGCGACACATTATCAGGGGCCATTTGCGCATCCATCCCACCTACAGGGACCAAAGTGCAAAGGACATCCAGTTATTGAGACCATTTCAATAATTACAATTTTGTGGTATGTTTTTTCTGGAAGGAACATCCACTTAATAACGCTAAATGACTTGACTAATATTGATTAAGGTACACATGATGGTTTTGACTCTCATGTTACTTTCTAAGATTACTCTGACTAATCTTGATTAAGCTACATGATAGCTTTCATAGTCATGTTACTTTCTATTAGATTCAAGTCACTAAACGAAACTACTTTATTGAAAATATGATTTTCTTTAACTAGATTAACGTGGCCTGATAACCCAAATTATCTTTATTTTAAAGTCATAATGAAATCAAAGATTACAATCACCTACACCAACAAAACACCATATAATAATACAATTATCTTTTAAAATAAAAGATAATATACAATTATCTTTTTCACTTTTTGGGGTGAAGAGGGTATACGCAATTTTTTTTAGAGAGACAACTTATTTTATCGAAGGTGAAAATATACAATTTTTTATATTTTTACTAAATTCAACATATTATTATAGGATTTGAGAGAGCTCATGCGAGTGATGTTACTCACAATATGAAGTTTTACAACTATTGTTTGATTAGTTGTTCTTCAATCAAGCTGATTGATAATCAACCTGAAAATTTCACTCAAGTGTATATGTGTGAGCTGTATTGTTTCTATGTAATAGGAAAAAATATAAATACTTTCTAGTGTTGAACATGTTGGGTGAACATGAAAATTCTTTGTTTTCAGGCTGTATTATGCATGCCACATGACATTGATTGCAAGTGTAAGTAATTAGTGATCATTATTCATGGGTTTGAAGTTAGAAGTTGATAGGCATATTAAACCGCCTCCTTAGCTAGTTCATCACTTAACAGAGGAAGTAAATTTAGAATGTGTCTTTAACGATTTAATAATCCATTTTAAGAGTGTTCAGACCCACAAACATATACTCTTGAACAGATGCAGAGTTACTCATGTACCTGTCGCGAATCGAACCCACACACTTATGAAGAAATACACACTTATAATAAAATTCGTGACCATTCGAGTTATGCCTCGTCACGATCTGAAGTTAAGTAGGTATGCATTGTTCAAACTTCTATGTTAGTCATTATTAGGTTGAAATTTCGTTTCACACTTTCATCTCTTGTCAAGGTACATCCCAACATGCATACTTTAATTAACAAATCATTTTTTTTAAAGAAAATAAATTGATATAGGAGAATTAACATGCATACAGGTATCGAGTACCGAGTCGCTAGAGGCACATCCCGAATTCACCTTCTCTGTTGGGCGATGGACTAGTCAAGCGGGGCGCCTTAAATGAGCGTATCATTTATATCGTGTACAAAAAAGAAATTGATATAAGAGAATTATTCTTATTAATGTGTCACCCTCAAACACCTCTATCGTAATTCGTAAATACTCGAAAGAGAATTATTATTACTATCTTCATTCCTAAATGATAGTCATATTTTGACTTTTATTGGTCAAATTTTACAAAGTTTAATCATCAATTCTCATTAAACGATGACAAATAAAATAGTCTTATGAGATTTTATTAGATTCGTCTTAATATATATTTTTGAAATATCAATTTATTATAATTTTTTCGTATATAAAATAAGATATATTTAAGTTTTAAAGTATATTTTGTTGACAATAAAAAGTTAAAATGTGATAATCATTTATGGATGAAGGGAGTATTAGACTACCCACAAAGTCACAACACCAAGTAATTGGAAGAATCAAGAAAAATGCAAACGATAATGTCAGAGCAAAAATTTTACTTCCAGAGCAAAATTGTATAGGTTGACAAAAGTACCCCTACTTTCTTTATTAACTTCATCAAACCTTTCAAAAGAATGTAAACTTAATATCATGACTTTTCTCGGATTAGATTATTAATCATATGGAAGGTATATCGATTCAGATACATTTAAATCATTTTTCCTTAAAAAGTCTCTAAGCTAAATATTTTATCAGTTTTATTTTATTTTAATAGTATTTATTAATAAATTACTAATAGTTTTCAAAAATTGAAGTACTCATTTTTTTTTTGATAATTAAACCAATTCATTGATAGTCATGATGGCTTGTGAGGCCATAGCATCCAGTGTTCAAAATGTTACAACAGTTCGAAGTAGAGTTGAAATTACTAATAACAAAATCATTGAGATTGATAAAACATCCAATACTAGTAGGAATCCATAAAATCTGACAGCATCTTCGATCTTCTTCCTTAGTCAAAAAAGCAAAATCACGGTCCTGGAGGAGAATGTGAGAGTATCTAGACCAGACCTGTGAAATGAACCCATCAGTAATAATATAGACATTATGGTGCTTGTAATTCTTCGCTAATAGGATTGCTGTGATGATCCCCTCCCATATGTTTGGAAGGGAGATGTTACTGGTGTTATTGGTGTTACTATCATTGTCATTATAGATATTTGTCCCAATGATGTTTGAGGGGATCCCATCATGACTGACTTTGATAGTCCATTTGATTTCGTTGTCTTGAGTAATACCAAGAAGGATTTTACTATCCTTGTGATTGCATCTTCTGTTGCAGATGTTGTTAGTGAGGAGGACTGTTGAGTTGAGAGGGAAGAATTTCAATCTTTTCCTTCTCTCGTCATCGATGGGCCTTGTATTAGTTCTTCGTAGTTTTCTTTGGGTTCTATTGACTCCTTTCATCCATAGTTTGGTGAAGGTTTTGACGAGATGAAGACACTCTTCTTGTTTTGGAGGAGTTTTATTGAAGAGGCAATCATTTCTCGTAATCCAAATAACCCAAAGAATACTTCCGAAATTAATGATATCAATCATGTTAGTGTTGGTCCATTTATTCATTAACCATTTTGCGATAAAGAGACTAATATGGTCAGATGGGGAGATGTGAATATTAAATGAGTTGAACAGAAAGATTGCTAGGGGACATTTGAGGAAGAGGTGTTGGGCATTTTCTTGGTTCCGATTGCATATGCCGCAGGTTTGGTTGACAGTTAGCTTAGTTTTATTAGCTAATAGATCAAGAGAAGGAAGCCTATTTAGGAGGAGTCTCCAGAGGAATGAGTGAATTTTGGCTGGATAGGGGATTTTATATAGTTTGTTCCAAGTTGTTGTAGGAATGGTAGAGTAATTTGAAGGGGTTTTGATGGAAGTATTTTTAGAAGCCACCAGCAATTGATAAAGGTCTCTAGAATGGAATTTATTTTTGATCCAATCTAGTTTATCATTTAGATGAGTAGGAGTGATACTCAGGATGGCAGTAGTGATGTGGGGGGGGAAAGAGTGAGGATAGGAGAGGGTAGTTCCATTGTGAAGTGTTAATAATGAGCTCGGCTACCATGGTTGGACAGATGGTAGTCGGCGCTGTAATGCCTAGGTCGGAAAGGGGGGGAAGAGTGGTATTATCATTGTTTCCTGATGGGATCCAGGAGTCGTTCCAGATGTTCACTGAATTACCATTGCCAATCTTCCAAGATGAAAATTGATGGATATTTTTGATTCCTGAGACTAGACTTTTCCAGGTCCAGGATGCATTAGTTTTAGTGTTGGTGAGTGGGATATCTGTGGAGTTGTAGTATTTGGATTTAAGCATTTTGGCCACGGGGGTGTTGGGTTTGTCAATAAGACGCCAACTGTTCCTGGCAAGGAGGGAAATGTTGAATTGATGGAGGTGTTTGAATCCAAGCCCCCCTTTGGATTTCTCAAAGTGAAGAAAGTCCCAATTGATCCAGTGGATTTTTTTATCTTGGTTTCCGCTCCATAAGAAGTTGGCGAGGATTTTGTCGATATCATGGAGGATGGAGAGGGGAAATTTATAGATTCCCATGGGATAGACTAAATAGGATTGTAGGACCGATTTAATGAGGATCGTTCTTCCCGTGAAATTTAGGAACTTAACTTTCCAGGAGGAGATTTTTTTTTTGATTTTTTCTATAATATTAAGGAAAATTTGTTTTCTGTTAGTAGTGATATCTAGCGGAATTCCCAGATAGTTCCCAAAATTGTCAGAAGCTAGAATTCCTAGTACTGAAAGTGCCAGCGTTTTTGCTGTGGGCGGGGTGTTGGGGCTAAATGTAATGATGGATTTGTTATGGTTTATGATTTGCCCCGAGTCTTTACAGAAGCATGACAGGGCTTCATTAAATGAATTAATGCATGCAGGGGAAAGGTGGATAAAAAAGTAGCAGTCATCTGCAAAGAGGAGGTGAGTGATTTGGGGACCTGTTTTGGCAATGGAGATTCCTTTTATGGCTTTAGTGTTTTGTAAGTGGGAGAGTGTGGAGGAGAGAGCTTCTGTACATAGAGCAAAGAGGATCGGCGATAGTGGGTCTCCTTGTCTAAGTCCACATGAGGGGGTAAAGGGGTCCGTTGTTTGGCCATTGACAATGATAGAGTATTGGACAGTAGTTATACATTGTTTGATGATTTGTATCCAATGTGGGGGAAAGTTCAATTTATGTAATAGGGCGAAGAGGAAGTTCCAGTTCACTCTATCAAAGGCTTTGCTCATATCTATTTTGATTGCGGCAAGCCCATTTTTTTTCATTTTTGAGGATCTGATGGTGTGTGTAAGTTCTTGGGCCATAATTATGTTATCTTGAGTGTTTCTACCATGGATGAAGCCATTTTGGTAAGGAGAGACAAGAGAATCTAGATGGGGTTTGAGTCTGTTGACTAGTACTTTTGAGGCTATTTTATAGATAACATTGCATAGGCTAATGGGTCTGAAATCTTTAATGGTTTCAGGATTGTCAGTTTTGGGAATAAGGGTGATAAAGGTGTTGTTGATTTCTCTTAGTATAAATCCCTGATTAAGGAATTCAAGAGTGGCCTTGGTGACATCTTTGCCGACAAGTTTCCAGTTATCTTGGTAGAATTCCGCAGGAAATCCGTCAGGTCCAGGGGATTTTCCAGGAGACATTTGGAATAGAGCGGATTTAATTTCTTCTGGTGTGAAGGGTTTGTTGAGGTCGTTAATTTGTGTTTGGTTGAGGGTGTTTTTTATATGGGAAAGTGAGGTGAAGTTTGTGTTTGTATGGGTACTAGTGTTGGGATTGAAGAGTTTAATGAAGTAGTTTTGACATATGTTAATGATTTTGTCTTCTTGTGTGTGTAGGGTTCCCGAGTCATCTAGGAGTTCAATAATATTGTTTATTTTAGTGCGGTGTTTGGCATGTGCGTGGAAGAATTTAGTGTTGCGGTCTCCTTCGGTTAATGCCGAGATTTTGGACCGCTGACGCCAATAATCTTCTTCCGCTGCGAGGAGGAGGTCGAGTTGAGTGGAGGTTTGTTCAATAAGGGTGAGGTTGGTTTGGTTGTGAGGTTGGTTTTGGAGATGTCCAAGTTTGTTTTGTAGTTGTTGGATTTGTTGGAATATGTTACCCACCCTAGAAGTGTTCCAATTTTTGATGATGAGTTTAGAATGTTTAAGTTTATTGATTAGGGAGAAGGTATCTGATTGTGGTAGTTGAGATGAGGATTTGGAGGAATTGTAGTTGTTCCAGCTATTGGTAATTATGTCAGGGAAGTCCGGGAGCTTTGTAAGAAAAAATTCAAGTTTGAATGGACGCTTTTTAGAGTTTACGGGTTTCTTAGTTGAGATAATCAATGGCCCATGATCCGATCTTTGGATTGGTAGACAATTGTAGAATGCATCAGGGAAGGCAACTGAGAATTCATAGTTGCCCATAGCTCGGTCAAGTTTTTCAAAAATTTTCACTCCTCTTCGAGTTCCTGACCAAGTGTATTTGCATCCTTGACGGGGGAGGTCTTCGAAGCCGAAGAAGGAAGTAAAATTGAAGAGAAAAGTTGAGCCTGAAATGGAGGCTTTAGGAGGAGGGGATTTTTCGTTTGAGTAGAGTATCTGATTAAAGTCTCCACAAATTAAAATAGGAAGGTCAACAAAGGGAGTGAGTATGGCTTCAAGAGAGTCCCAAGTTGACTTCCTATTGGCAAGTTGAGGGGAACCATAGATACAGGCTAAGTACCATGGTGTGGTGTTTTCCGAAAGGATTTCGAAAAGGAGGAGGTTTTTATTAGTAGTTATAAGATTATGTTTAATGTTAGAGGAGAATCCGATCCAGAGTCCCCCACTATGACCCAAAGCATCAAAACCATAAGTGTTGGGGAAAAGTAGTTTATTAAGTCTAGAGTTGGCACAGTTAATTGAGCTAATAGTTTCCGAAAGAAAGATAATGTCCGGTTTAAGTCGCTTCGAGAACGAGGCGAGGAGTTGAATTGTAGAGGACTGACCAAGTCCTCTACAATTCCAAGATAAGATTTTCATGATGTCATTTGGGGTTGTTGTTGTACAACCACCAAAGACAATTCATTATATGCGTTTAGGTTATTAATAGACCAATCACTAAAAACATGAGGAGATAAATCATTAATAAGGGAAATAGACTTAGAGTTATAAAGGTTACCTGGACTACAGGAGTCATGAGAATCCTCATCACTTATTTCTTCTTCATCATCAGCCTCTTCTTCATCCTCACTCGAGTGCCAAAACTCAGCCGTGTCCTTCTGGTTAGAATCCTCCTCCGTTGCCTCCTCTTCCTCCTCAGTATCTTCAGATTCTTCTTCTTCATCAATGGAGACAAGATCAGCTCCCTCCTTACCCATATTCTGATGCTGGTTTCTGGTATTGATTTCATCCCCGAGATCTCCCATTCTTGAGGTTCCTGCTCCATCAGTCAATTGGAATCTTCTTCTTGTCTTGTCCCTTATTGCGCTGGCACAGTCGATGGATCTCTTTCTTTTGTTCCCCACCTTAGATCTGACCATAGTAACCATTTTGATTTCTTCATCCCAGTTGGATATGAGTCCTATGCTGTTGGTGGTATGGTCCAAAAGTAGTTCCGAGAGAATAGTGAGTCCAACACTTGGTGGGGGAAGATAGTCAGGAGCAGTCCATCCGATCTTACTAACACAAGTTGTAATAACCCGTCCCGTAGACGTGCTAGATAATATTAATTTAATTACTCAGAAAAGTGACGTGTCATAATTCGTAGGATGCATAGTAATTTTAATCGAAAAATAAATAAATAAAAATCGAGTAGTAGCCGGAAAATAAATTTGGGGCGCATGATGACATGTAGTAGGAAGATATTTTGAATAGGTTTTTATATTTACATTTTCCACCCCACAACTTTAGCAAATTAGAAAACATGTCAAACTTGGCCTCCACTCCATAAGGACACTTGTCCATCATGCACCAAAAGCAAGTTCTATTTCCTATAACTTGGTCTAGCATGCTTAGTACACTCATTATCATCTTCATCATCTTTCAACAACACCAAAAAAAAACCTCCAACTCCCTCCTTACACAACCGAGCTCCTCCCCTCTCTTTACTCCCAAATTTTTCTTTCATTTCACTTGCTTTTGAGCTTAGCACAAAGCCAAGAACATTACTCATCCTAAGGTATAATCTTTTAAGCTTTGAACTATATTATTTATGATGTTGACTTTTAAAAAATATTGTTGACCATGGAGTTTCATACAAAGATTTTCATATGCATATATGTTAAATGATAAAAGATGATATATAAACATGATTCACGAATTATTTTGATATATATGACCATATTTTGTTAAGTTGACTTTGGCAAAAAATTGAATCTTGAAGAATAAAACTAAGTATAACCCCATGGATGATATTGAAGCTCATATATATGTTGTATAATGTTAAATCATGTTGATATATGTTGGTATTTTGATTATCATATGGTCTATGTTTTTATTTTGAATTTTTGGATGAAAAATGCTTATAATATGACAAAAGAATAAAAAATATTCAAAACGCGTTTCAAAATTCGTGAGATTTATTCTGTAGATAACCCTGAACATAATGAGCACACGCCAAAAAGAAAAATGAGATTTTGACCCTTTTTGAATTTATTATAATTTCCGCAAGATTCATGGACGAAATGTGTTTTAAATATAAAATAAATACTAAAACGTGATAAACAATTCTGAAAATTTAATTTTAACTACTATATACCTCAAGGCGTAGACACACCAAATTTCAGCTTATTTGAAGGTCATTTGATTTTTCGTTCATATTTTTGATATATTGTTGCCTACTTATGAGATAAAAATGAAAACAGAGTGTGATTTAAAGAATAAAATGGATATGGATATTGTTCTGAGACTCACCACTGTACTATGAATATCTAAACCAAATATTGGATTTTTCTGAGGTCTATTGCTATTTTTGACTAATTAAATAGGTAAAAGAGGGATTAAATAAAATGAAAATGATTTTAGCATTAAACTGTGAAATTTGTATTTTTCCAGAAACTATGAAGATGTTTTTGACCTATGTTTCGAATATCATAATTTTTGAAGAGGATTTGATAATTATTTTTAATTCAAGGATGTTTAAGGGTTAGGAAATGCTTTAAAACAAAATAAATAACAAATGGACATGAAAATTAAAATGGGCAGTATGTTTGGACTTTGGAATGATATTTTGACTTGGGAAAAATATTTCATACGTTTTTGAAGTGTTTAACTATTTATTTCAAATTAAGGATAATAAAATGAGTTTAGATGATGGAAAATAATAAATGGGTGAAAAATGGAAGTTGGGCAGAATGTTTAGCCTTAAAATGAATATTTGGACTTATAAAAATTATTTGGTTGAATAAGTTTGAGTTTTACCACTTGATTACGATTTTTGACATTTAAAATGGCCAATAAATAGTTTAAAATGAGAAAATTGGAGAAGTGAGTCAAAAATCATCCATGGGCACAATACTTATGACTTTTGGGTATTTTGAGGATAAAGTAATAATGAGAAATTGCAAAATGATTTGAACTAGTGTTTGACACTTTTGAGGCCGAAGGGCATTTTGGTCATTTCACAAAGTTGACATAATCCCTGAGCATGATTTGTTGCATTGGGGTATATAAGGGTAAATCTAATGTGAGAATCCAACCTCGAGCGATGTAATGGTCCGAACACGGGGAAGGGTAAAATAGTCATTTCACGCCTTAGTGGATTGTTAACGCGCTTACACTATTTAGGAGCTGAAAGGGGACGCACAAGGAACATTTAGGTGTACGCTAGTTGCTCTAGCCAGAGGTGAGTAACCTATCTCACAAATGATAACTTGCTACATGTGGTATTTACACATATTGATTGATAATGTGTTAATTTCTATTATTGTGTGGTTGAGTTATAATATGAGATAAGTGATAAGAGATGAGGTACATAATATGGGACATTGATTAAATGATGATACAAGTGTTAAACTGAACCATAGTGTGAAATATGAAACTGAGTGAACTAAATATGAGATGTTAATAATTATTGTGATTATTGGAGTTATATGAAAATAGAAGTATATAAAGTCGTACCATGATGAGATGAACACATAGCGTGGTTGACTCGAGGGATTGTATGTATATGATTATGTGGTGATTGATATGTGTTGTTTATATGATTGGTTGATGTGTGGTATTGATATCCGGTAAAGTGCCCTAGTAGTTATAAAGCTACGGGAGCGGGTGATGTGCCCTGTCCTACAGGTGCGGGTGATGTGCCCTATATGGTGCGGTTGTTAATATACCTTGTGTCGACGGGCACAAGAAGAGCTCCCTGCAGGTAGAGGTTGATATAAAAGCATGCACATTGATAAATCCTGAATGGCCACAGGATAAGATACGATAACCGGATGTCATATTGTGTCGATTGGTGAAGTATATTGCGGTTGAATGTTATTTATGTACTTAAGGCGTGATTGCGTGATTATTAGTTCTTGATGTGTCTATACTTGATAATAATATACGTTAGACCTACTATTAACATGCCTTAGGATTATAGGTTGATCCTAAATCTCTCTCTCTTTAAATAAATGTTTACATGATTTTCCTATAAGAACACGTGCATGGAATGGGTTACCACACGTGATATAAGTTCTCACTAAGCTTTATAGCTTACCCCATTTACGTATGGGCTGGTATTCCACGCCAGCTTTTGAAGGTTAGTTGCTGAGGGTGCGTAGCGGAACAGGATCTCGAAGCTGTTAGCTCATAGGTGAGACGCTGGTGGCTAGGAGTCCTCAACAGTCAATAGATGTCTACCCTTTCTCATGGAGTTTTTTTTAAGCAATTTATGTTGATGTCGTCTTTTGAATTTGAAACTTGTCAAACACTATTGTGGTCATTTTATGTTGTTATGATCATCGGATGTACGGTTGATCCGTTATTTTTGATGTAATATTGTGGAGACGTCTAGTTCACCATGATGGATAAATCCTTTAATCAAATGAAGTCATTTTGTCGTCATCCATCGCATGGTGACTCTGATTTTCAGGTTGCTGACGATCCCAACCTCGGGGGCGTACGACCCGGGGCGGGTCGTTATAATTTTGGTATCAGAGCCTAGGTTTTAGATTCCTAAGGAATTATGTGTGATTATGTGCCTAGGTCTAAGATTTATGTGGAGTCGTCAATATATTTGAGTTGTCGTTTTGAGTCTAAATTTCGCCTTACTTCGTAAACTCGTAGACTGTTGAGGATGCCACCAAGGAGAGTTGTGCGTGGAGTTGCAGCGAGAGGGAGAGAGAATGTAGGCGGAGCGTTAGGTGGCGATGAGCCAAGTGTAGGACAACAAGTTCCGGGATTGAATGTGAACCCCCCTCCTGCACAGGCAGCAATGAGTGACCCACTACCTGATGGTGTCATTGGTGAGAATGAGGTGCCTGCACCAGCTGTTATACCGCAGCAAGTCGATGTGCAAACTAAGATATTTGATCGGTTCCTTAGGAGAGACCCGCCAAAATTCTATGGGGCCGATTCCCCGATTCAGGCTTTAGAATTTCTTAGGGATATGGAAGCTATCTTTGAGCCAATGGCTATTAATGGAGAGCTGCGAGTTAAGTTTGCTACATATCGGCTTCATGGTGGCGCACGCAATTGGTGGGACAATGTTCATCGTTCGTTGGTTGAAGATGGCCATGTTCCGGTAACTTGGGAACGCTTTGTTGAGATTTTTAAGGATAACTACTGCTTGAGCACCCACATGTCAGCGTATGAGAGAGAACTGATTCAGTTGACTCAAGGGGGAAAGACTATCGATCAGTATGAGATGAGGTTTAGCGAGCTATGTCGATTGCTCCCTGATGTGTTTGCGAATGAGAGAAAGAAGATTGAACGTTTTCGTGATGGACTAGATTTGGAGATTCGTTGCCGGTTATCACTAATGAATTTTGCTAGCTTCCATGAGCTGAAGAATGCTGCACTGAGGGTAGAAATGGAACAAGCTGAGTTTCGAGCTCGTGGGGAGAAGAGGGCAAGGTATGATATGTCGAGGTTTAGTGCTCCTACAAATTCTAGATTTCAAGGACGACCTATACAGCGAAGTCGCTTCACTCAGAGCCAAGCTAGTGCTCCAGTGACTCATTCTCAAGCCACCTCTGTTGCATCTGCGCACCGGCCCCCTAATCGGTTCGGAGGATTTAAAGGGAATATGCAAGGAAGGGCTGGAAATGATAGTTGTTTCCGTTGTGGTAGAATTGGGCATAAGGTCCAGGACTGTCGGGAGAGAATGGTGATTTGTTACCGTTGTAGACAGCCAGGACATGTTAGTAGTGAGTGCCCCTTGCCTCGAGGGAATGCAGGTGGTAGTGGTGCTATCACCCCTATGCCACCAACTAGAGGTGGATTCCAGGGTAACCGTGGAGGGAGATTCGGTGGTCGAGGAAACCAGGGACGTGGAGTCGGAGATCGCCAAGGTAGTACTGTTGCTGGTAGTAGCCAGAGTGGCGTTGGAGCTGGTCGAGGTCAGATTTATGCGGTGACCCAGCAGGAAGCTCAGGACTCGCCTAAAGTGGTGACAGGTACTCTAAATTTGTGTGGGTTAGAAGCAAAAGTCTTGTTTGATTCTGGTGCTACACACTCTTTCATATCTCTAAACTTCTCCCATAGTATGCCTATGTTATGTGAATTGCTATCTGTGCCTCTTTTGATTCAAACGCCAATAGGAAAATCCGTTAAAATTGTTGAAGTATATAGAGATTGTCCCCTAAGTGTTGAGAACCAAATTCTAGAAGTAGACTTACTCCCTTTTGATATGGTAGACTTTGATCTTATATTAGGGATGGATTGGTTGGGAAAACACCATGCTGTGATAAATTGCCATAGTAAGGAGGTGATAATCTTAAGTCCTGAGAAAGTTGAAATCCGTATAGTTGGTGATAGAAAAATCTTCCCGGTTTGTCTTATTTCCGCCCTAGTAACCCGTAAGTTGTTAAGAAAAGGATGTGTTGGATATTTAGCCCACGTGATTGATGTAAGGAAGGATAAGATTGAATTGCAAGATGTCCAGGTAGTAAGGGAATATGTGGACGTTTTCCCTGAGGACTTTCCAGGCCTCCCTCCTGAGAGAGATGTGGAATTCTCGATTGAATTATTACCCGGTACCGCACCAATATCTATGGCCCCATATCGGATGGCCCCGGCAGAATTGAAGGAGTTAAAGACTCAGTTGCAAGAACTGTTGGATAAAGGGTTTATTCGACCCAGTAGTTCCCCTTGGGGTGCGCCTGTGTTGTTTGTTAAGAAGAAAGACGGATCTTTGAGGTTGTGTATAGATTATAGGCAATTGAACAAAGTAACTATTAAGAATCGGTATCCGTTGCCTAGGATTGATGACTTATTTGACCAATTGAGGGATGCTCGTATATTTTCTAAAATTGATTTGAGGTCAGGTTATCACCAGTTGAGGATTAAGGACGACGACGTATCCAAGTCTGCCTTTAGGACAAGGTATGGACATTATGAATTTTTGGTGATGCCGTTTGGATTGACGAATGCTCCTGCAGCATTTATGGATCTTATGAATCGGGTATTTCGTACGTATTTAGATAAATTTGTGGTTGTTTTTATCGATGATATATTGATTTATTCGAGTAGTCTGGAAGAACATGAGGAACATTTGAGGATAGTGTTGGAGATGTTAAGACAGAATAAGTTATATGCTAAATTCTCTAAGTGTGAATTTTGGTTGGAGAAAGTTCAATTCTTGGGTCATGTGATTTCTGGAGAAGGCGTAAGTGTTGATCCTCAAAGGTTGAGGCTGTGATGAATTGGGAACAACCCACAAGTGTAACAGAAGTAAGAAGTTTTCTGGGTTTAGCTGGATACTACCGTAGGTTTATAAAGGACTTCTCAATCATCTCTATGCCGATGACCCGGTTGACCAGGAAGGGTGTTCCTTTTGTTTGGAGCGAGGAATGCGAGCGATGTTTTAAGGAGTTGAAGGAGAGATTGACTACAGCTCCTGTGTTGACCCTTCCATCAGGCTTGGACGGATATGTGGTATATAGTGATGCTTCACATCAGGGTCTGGGTTGCGTGTTGATGCAGCATGGCAAGGTAATAGCCTACGCGTCAAGACAGTTGAAAAATCATGAGAAGAATTACCCAACCCATGACCTGGAATTAGCAGCCATAGTTTTTGCTTTGAAAATCTGGAGGCATTACTTGTATGGGGTTACATGTCAGATCTTTACAGATCACAAAAGTTTGAAGTACCTGCCAACGCAGAAGGATCTAAACTTAAGGCAAAGGAGATGGATGGAGTTTATAAGTGACTATGATTGCTCAATTGAGTACCATCCTGGAAAGGCGAATGTGGTCGCAGATGCTCTAAGTCGCAAGATAAGAGTGAAAGAGCCAAGAGTTGAGATGAAGGATCTAGGTGTCAACTTTAGAGTTGGAGTCAGTGGAAGTTTGTTGGCCCAAATAAAAGTTAGGCCAGTGTTGATTGAAAGAATCTTGGAGTTTCAAGGGAATGATGAAAAGATGAAGAAGATAGTTGAGGAAGTAAAGAGCGGCAATAAGACTGAATTCGTGGTGAGAGAGGATGGTGCCTTGGTAATGAATGGAAGAATGGTTGTGCCACAATCTGATGAGTTGAAAAGAGAAATTTTGGATGAGGCTCATAATGCCTCGTATACGATGCATCCTGGTACCACGAAAATGTATCGTGAGTTGAGGATGGTATATTGGTGGCCTAATATGAAGAGAGAAATTGCTGAATATGTATCCAAGTGCCTGACATGTCAACAAGTCAAGATTGAGCATAGACACCCAGCAGGTTTGTTGCAACCATTACCTATCCCTGAATGGACATGGGAGCACATCACTATGGACTTTGTTTTTGGGCTCCCAAGAACATTGAGAAAGAACGATGGTATATGGGTAATTGTTGATAGACTTTCAAAGTCGGCACATTTTATACCAATCAAATCAACCCATACCCCCGAGCAGTTAGCAAAGTTATATGTGGATCAAGTTGTACGATTGCACGGAGTGCCGATAACAATTGTATCAGACCGTGACGCTAGATTTACCTCTAGGTTTTGGGGAAGTTTCCAAGAGGAAATGGGTTCGAAGTTAAATTTAAGCACCTCGTATCACCCTCAATCGGATGGTCAGTCAGAGAGAACGATTCAAACGTTAGAAGACATGTTACGTGCATGCGTATTGAGCTTTTCTGGGAAT
Organism: Echium plantagineum; assembly: GCA_003412495.2. Classification (NCBI taxonomy): domain Eukaryota; kingdom Viridiplantae; phylum Streptophyta; class Magnoliopsida; order Boraginales; family Boraginaceae; genus Echium; species Echium plantagineum. Next base: position 29,269,076 of record CM016562.1, on the reverse strand, counting down.
TGGGATGATGAGTTGCCTAAAATAGAATTTGCTTATAACAACAGCTTTCACGCCAGTATTAGAATGGCGCCATTTGAAGCGTTGTATGGAAGAAAGTGTAGAACTCCAGTATATTGGGATGAGATAGGGGAAAGGAAAATCTATGGTTCGGAGTTGATTGAAAGGTCTGTTGAAAGAATAAAGTTGATAAAAGAACACTTAAAAGTTGCGCAAGATAGACAGAAAATGTATGCCGATCATCGTCGAGTAGATTTGTCCTTTGAGGTGGGTGATAAAGTGTTTTTGAGGATCTCTCCATGGAAAGGAGTGTTGCGATTTGGTAAGAAAGGGAAGTTGAGTCCCCGTTATATTGGCCCATATGAGATATTGGATAGAGTTGGGGCAGTTGCTTATCGTTTAGTTTTACCTCCAGAACTTGATAGAATACATAACGTTTTTCATGTGTCATGCCTGCGAAATACATTCCTGATGAATCCCACATTCTTAAATCCCAACCGATTGAACTTGAGAAGGATCTCACGTATGAGAGAAACCGGTGAAAATCCTTGATCGTCGAGAGAAGAAACGTTGAGAAATAAGGTAGTAGCCTTAGTTAAGGTATTATGGCGTAACCAACGCGTCGAAGAAGCGACGTGGGAACGGGAGGAAGATATGAGAAACCTATACCCACACCTCTTTGAGTAAAGGTTAGTTGTTGAAATTTTTGTGTGTGTTGAGTCTTTATGTGTATCTCTTTGAATTGTTTTGTTCCTATGATATATGTTGATCTTGATTGTGATATAAATGCCTTGAGTTGAGAGGTTTAGATGATTATGATGCACACGACAAGTTGTGATTAAGTGATGTCGTTGGGAAGCCTTAAGTCGTGAAAAATTTCGAGGACGAATTTCTGTAAGGAGGGTAAAGATGTAATAACCCGTCCCGTAGACGTGCTAGATAATATTAATTTAATTACTCAGAAAAGTGACGTGTCATAATTCGTAGGATGCATAGTAATTTTAATCGAAAATAAATAAATAAAAATCGAGTAGTAGCCGGGAAAATAAATTTGGGGCGGCATGATGACATGTAGTAGGAAGATATTTTGAATAGGTTTTTATATTTACATTTTCCACCCCCACAACTTAGAAATTAGAAAACATGTCAAACTTGGCCTCCACTCCATAAGGACACTTGTCCATCATGCACCAAAGCAAGTTCTATTTTCCTATAACTTGGTCTAGCATGCTTAGTACACTCATTATCATCTTCATCATCTTTCAACAACACCAAAAAAAAACCTCCAACTCCCTCCTTACACAACCGAGCTCCTCCCCTCTCTTTACTCCCAAATTTTTCTTTCATTTCACTTGCTTTTGAGCTTAGCACAAAGCCAAGAACATTACTCATCCTAAGGTATAATCTTTTAAGCTTTGAACTATATTATTTATGATGTTGACTTTTAAAAAATATTGTTGACCATGGAGTTTCATACAAGATTTTCATATGCATATATGTTAAATGATAAAAGATGATATATAAACATGATTCACGAATTATTTTGATATATATGACCATATTTTGTTAAGTTGACTTTGGCAAAAAATTGAATCTTGAAGAATAAAACTAAGTATAACCCCATGGATGATATTGAAGCTCATATATATGTTTGTATAATGTTAAATCATGTTGATATATGTTGGTATTTTGATTATCATATGGTCTATGTTTTTATTTTGAATTTTTGGATGAAAAATGCTTATAATATGACAAAAGAATAAAAATATTCAAACGCGTTTCAAAATTCGTGAGATTTATTCTGTAGATAACCCTGAACATAATGAGCACACGCCAAAAGAAAAATGAGATTTTGACCCTTTTTGAATTTATTATAATTTCCGCAAGATTCATGGACGAAATGTGTTTTAAATATAAAATAAATACTAAAACGTGATAAACAATTCTGAAAATTTAATTTTAACTACTATATACCTCAAGGCGTAGACACACCAAATTTCAGCTTATTTGAAGTCATTTGATTTTTCGTTCATATTTTTGATATGTTGTTGCCTACTTATGAGATAAAAATGAAAACAGAGTGTGATTTAAAGAATAAAATGATATGGATATTGTCTGAGACTCACCACTGTACTATGAATATCTAAACCAAATATTGGATTTTTCTGAGGTCTATTGCTATTTTTGACTAATTAAATAGGTAAAAGAGGGATTAAATAAAATGAAAATGATTTTAGCATTAAACTGTGAAATTTGTATTTTTCCAGAAACTATGAAGATGTTTGTGACCTATGTTTCGAATATCATAATTTTTGAAGAGGATTTGATAATTATTTTTAATTCAAGGATGTTTAAGGGTTAGGAAATGCTTTAAAACAAAATAAATAACAAATGGACATGAAAATTAAAATGGGCAGTATGTTTGGACTTTGGAATGATATTTTGACTTGGGAAAAATATTTCATACGTTTTTGAAGTGTTTAACTATTTATTTCAAATTAAGGATAATAAAATGAGTTTAGATGATGGAAAATAATAAATGGGTGAAAAATGGAAGTTGGGCAGAATGTTTAGCCTTAAAATGAATATTTGGACTTATAAAAATTATTTGGTTGAATAAGTTTGAGTTTTACCACTTGATTACGATTTTTGACATTTAAAATGGCCAATAAATAGTTTAAAATGAGAAAATTGGAGAAGTGAGTCAAAATCATCCATGGGCACAATACTTATGACTTTTGGGTATTTTGAGGATAAAGTAATAATGAGAAATTGCAAAATGATTTGAACTAGTGTTTGACACTTTTGAGGCCGAAGGGCATTTTGGTCATTTCACAAAGTTGACATAATCCTGAGCATGATTTGTTGCATTGGGGTATATAAGGGTAAATCTAATGTGAGAATCCAACCTCGAGCGATGTAATGGTCCGAACACGGGGAAGGGTAAAATAGTCATTTCACGCCTTAGTGGATTGTTAACGCGCTTACACTATTTAGGAGCTGAAAGGGGACGCACAAGGAACATTTAGGTGTACGCTAGTTGCTCTAGCCAGAGGTGAGTAACCTATCTCACAAATGATAACTTGCTACATGTGGTATTTACACGTATTGATTGATAATGTGTTAATTTCTATTATTGTGTGGTTGAGTTTATAATATGAGATAAGTGATAAGAGATGAGGTACATAATATGGGACATTGATTAAATGATGATACAAGTGTTAAACTGAACCATAGTGTGAAATATGAAACTGAGTGACTAAATATGAGAATGTTAATAATTATTGTGATTATTGGAGTTATATGAAATAGAAGATATAAAGTCGTACCATGATGAGATGAACACATAGCGTGGTTGACTCGAGGGATTGTATGTATATGATTATGTGGTGATTGATATGTGTTGTTTATATGATTGGTTGATGTGTGGTATTGATATCCGGTAAGTGCCCTAGTAGTTATATAAAGCTACGGGAGCGGGTGATGTGCCCTGTCTACAGGTGCGGGGGTGATGTGCCCTATATGGTGCGGTTGTTAATATACCCTGTGTCGACGGGCACAAGAAGAGCTCTCCTGCAGGTAGAGGTTGATATAAAAGCATGCACATTGATAAATCCTGAATGGCCACAGGATAAGATACGATAACCGGATGTCATATTGTGTCGATTGGTGAAGTATATTGCGGTTGAATGTTATTTATGTACTTAAGGCGTGATTGCGTGATTATTAGTTCTTGATGTTTCTATACTTGATAATAATATACGTTTAGACCTCTATTAACATGCCTTAGGATTATAGGTTGATCCTAATCTCTCTCTCTTTAAATAATGTTTACATGATTTTCCTATAAGAACACGTGCATGGAATGGGTTACCACACGTGATATAAGTTCTCACTAGCTTTATAGCTTACCCCATTTACGTATGGGCTGGTATTCCACGCCAGCTTTTGAAGGTTAGTTGCTGAGGGTGTGTAGCGGAACAGGATCTCGAAGCTGTTAGCTCATAGGTGAGACGCTGGTGGCTAGGAGTCCTCAACAGTCAATAGATGTCTAACCCTTTCTCATGGAGTCTTTTGAAGCAATTTATGTTGATGTCGTCTTTTGAATTTGAAACTTGTCAAACACTATTGTGTCATTTTATGTTGTTATGATCATCGGATGTACGGTTGATCGTTATTTTTGATGTAATATTGTGGAGACGTCTAGTTCACCATGATGGATAAATCCTTTAATCAAATGAAGTCATTTTGTCGTCATCCATCGCATGGTGACTCTGATTTTCAGGTTGCTGACGATCCCAACCTCGGGGGCGTACGACCGGGGCGGGTCGTTATAACAAATGTTAAGGCCAGATAATCTGAAGATGTTGTGTTGGCCGGGCAGGGTAGCTAGTCCAGCAGGGTCGATGGGTGAGTTGGTGCCTATCCATTCATTAGCCAGAAAAATTCACCGTTTGTGTTGGGGAGGTCTTCAATGTCATGCCAAGGTCCGAAGATTAAGAGTGTGTTGTGTGTCTTCCTTGTCTTCTCCTTTGAGAAGTAGTTTAGCAAAGTTTTTGAGTTGTTCT